>JAODTR010017760.1:0-25714 GCA_025399935.1 Amblyopsis rosae
TCTCTCTCTCTCTCTCTCTCTCTCTCTCTCTCTCTCTCTCTCTCTCTCTCTCTCTCTCTCTCTTTCACACACACACATTTCATCCCCCTTTTTTTCAGTATGATGAAATCATATGAGCCCATAAACCATGTGACAGACACAGCTGGCTGTTTTCTCGCTAACAAACTTATTCACACCTCAATGGAACTGTACAGTCAGCGCTGTTTGGAACGACCAATCAGTTGGCATTCTCTTAATTAGGCAGCTTGACACCTCCTGTCATCTGGATAACATTAGTTGTTTGACACATCCAACTTTTACCATCATGCAAATTCCTAATGAGAGACTAGAGATGGAAGACAACTTATAGGCACACTCTAAACAAATCTGGTTGTATGTTTTCTTTCCACATTATTAACATTATTTAATTTTTAGCCTATATGGCCTAACCTCCACAATCTACTTTATTCTTCCTCTATCCTGTCTCAAACAGATGTCCACAGATGTTCTCCAGAGGCTGTTTCCTTACATTGTGTTCAAGCCAACTCATACAAGGATTTACAAAATGATTCCATGATGTATAACAGATTTGTTGTTAGCTACATTATATATACTCTATGTGCTCACGGAACATGCATTTATATATAAAAATAATGTATGTTAATTCATTAACTAAAATTAACTAAAATCTTCACTGCATGGCTTAACATGGGTTTGAAGACAGGATATGTATTTAGGCTATTGGAATGCATTGACTTGTTAAAATGGGGTTGTTGTTTGTGATACAGTATATGTTGAAAACCCAGAACAGACTATTTTGTATATTTAAAATATTACTACAACATGTTGCAGAACGAGCATAATCTCTTGAGAAACCGGTTGTAGATACCTTCAGGCTGTTTTACAATCAGCAAATCATTACACAAAGAACGATCTTCTATCTGCTGGATCCTGTAGTAACCAATAAAAATGCCGACAGTTCGCCTAGCAACACACTGACTATTAGAACATTTATGTTTACTTAGCAATAGACTTGTAAATATATGTCTGCATATGCAATTAAGGTAAACATGATTCAGGCTGATTGAGCTGTCATACTATATGTCAGCCAACTGCTCATTCGTGATATAGTTTAGAACCTGGTGTCTGGAAGTAACAATCCAAGCACAATCAGAGAAGATAAAGCTAAAAACCTACAAACAGGAGTGACTATTCTACCAGAGACGATAGGTAGAGCTGCATACACATATACAGTATTATATGCCAGGGCTGAAGTCAAGACCACCTTTGTCAAGTCCAAGACCAGTTCAAGACCAATACAGTCGAGTCCAAGTCAAGGCCGAGTCCAGAGGTTCCGAGTCCAAGTCAAGTCCGAGTCCAAATGAGACTCTTAATTCAAACAGGGCTCGACATTAAGCATTGTCAATGATAGACTACACATATTTTTAAAGGCTAACTTTTATTAGGTTAGTGTATCATGCCTGTAGCATTTGTCCCCTTGACAATGAGCTGTAATATGAGAATAGTGACTTTCTTACAATCAGACTGTATTACATAGTTTTTCTCTGAGGAGGTAGTCTACAACAATAAATTGTAGTCTTCATCTTATGGCATTTCTATGTAGGCTATTCTAGAATAGTTTAGGGAAGTGGGCTATTGTCTTAAATTGAATATTTGACTAATATTTACTGCAATCTATGTCCTGTGTTAAGTGAGACTTTTATTTCCAGAGATTTGTTTAGGCCTATAAACCTATATTTCCGGAGATTATTTTGAAGTTGATAGGTAGATATCCAATGAGGAATAACAACTTGAAACAGAGCTCAGATGAGCCGACCGTGGAAGTATAATGAGCCGAATGGTAGTTGAAACATACACGGCAATAATGTAATAATTTAAATTGGCTAATATTTATGTAGATTAAAATGTTATATTATTTAACTGCGCACGATCCATTCTTACCCTTTCTGTTCAACGTGTGCTTTTAAGTGCTGTAATAGTAGGGTACTGTAACACGGTATAGGCAGGCAATGTTTTTCAACTCCCTTCTCCGCAACAGAAATACTGTTACACTTTTGATAACAGAGTCGAGTAATTATCTATGCATGAAAAATCCTGAAATAGACTAAACTCAATGGCTGGACTCGGTCGAATCCAATTAGAATATTTGGTGGGTCCAATGGCCGAGTCTGAGACAAGTCCGAGTCCAAATACCAACGAGTCCAGGACAAGACCGAGACATAGAAAAAGCATCTCGAGTACTACAGCATATATGGTATATGCACCCCTGTATTGTATTGTTGTGCACTGATCAGTCAATTACTGTAGGTGTCGCCAAAGCTAGCTAAACAGGCGTGGTAGCTTTCAGAAAATATAATCATGCTGTTATGGCCAACTCTAAGGAGTGAATTAGTCAATAACAATGCTCACTCTCTGCCCTCTTCTCTGTCACAGTGCCAACAGCATGCCTAAGCAAGTAGAGGTGAGGATGCACACGAGTCACCTGGAGCCCATTGAGGCCCGGCCCCAGTCCAAATGTGCCCTGCTCTGCTCCAAGATGTTCAAGAACCTGCTGCTGACACTCACTATCCTGGGTGAGTGCAAGCACTAGCTCGGTCCAACTGCTCTCTTCTCTATTATGATCTTTCCTTCCTTCTTTCTTGTTTGTGTTCCATAGCAAGACAATACAACCCAAATTCCCTGCATTTAATAATTCACTGTGTCTATCCCTGAGGCCGATGCAGGACACATATTGATACATTGCCAATGATCTGATACATTAAAGATACACATGAAGCGAAATACTAATGCGATACAATATGAGTCACCCCTATAGCGCAGTTGCTATAGCGACACAGTACGACACAATTTCATTCAATACAAGATAAAACTGTAATTAAATACTGACAGAAGTGTAGGTGAGAGAGCATGCTTGAGAAACTAGCAGATGAATCTAGCTAATTATAAAATGAACGATCACAAATGATTGGTCACATTTTAAATAATAAAAGCAGGATACAAGCGGCATCTGTAAGCAGAAGATGCTTTAAAGTATTTGTTCCTTCAACTTGTGTTTGGGTGAGAGCCATCTGTGCTCTCTTAGTGTTCCAGAGAGTAAGGTGACTGACCTTCCCCCGCTACCTGCCCGCCTGAAATACCTAGAGACACAAACATCCTCTTTTAATTTGGCATGACAACAATGGGCGTGGGGGGGGGGGGGGGGGGCTGAATCATTGTGCCACAGGCTGCATTCTGAAATGAATAGGCACAAGGTTAGCGGTGCTAAAAATGTAGCTCTTCTTTCAGGTCACAGCAAGTTTGCTTTGATACAGATACAGGTTCAACCAGTGGTTGTGTAGTTGTGCGATTGGGTGTGTGGCTATATCATGTGGTGCACACCATTTCCCTTCTATCTCGTGCACAGCACTGCGTGTGGGAAGAAAGTGCACGTGCGCATTTCTGTGTTCACATTTGTGGTGTGTACGCCCCTGATAGCCCCCAGATGCTTGTATCTGTGTGTGTTTGCGTTTGAGTGTAAAGATGTGTACACACATCACTCGGCAGGGGAAGCATGTGTGTGATTGGTTGGCATGTTAGGGCTAACAGAGGCCTGAATGGGTGCCGGCAGAGCAAACTAAAATGTGGCACACTGTTTAACAGGAAATCAAGTGGCATCCAAGGCAGCCCAAAGCCACAGGACATGGCTGGACTATACAGTAGGCAGAGACGTTAAGCACAGCGGACGTTTACACATTCTACAGATATTTAACTATAGCTATATAACTATATCAACTCAATATAAGACAGGCAGCAATATGTCGTCTTGTCTCTGTATTTATGTAAGCAAATACATGTTTATTTTATCAACCTCTGTTTGTTATTTTATTGTATATGTTATTGTATATTGTATACAATACATTAGATATATGAAACTGCTCAAACTACAGTAGATTTAGCCAGGAAATCATAAAACACATGACCAAGTAATCCTGTGGCCAGAGTTGAGCATACGGCATTAGAAGCCACTGAGTTTATGAAAAACAAAAGCGATAAGTAAATGCTGTTTTCATTCCAAAATGAAGGTAGTTCTATAGTTAATGTATTTACTGAAGTTCAGAATCAGCTCCTTGTGTCATGTTTGGCAGTCATGCCCTGTAGTAGCAGAGGAAATAGGCCTACAGTGCTGGGGGGTTCAGCCATGGCCTGGTCTGACCTGAGAGCGATGTGTGTACACACACGGGCCTGCAGGGGGCAGAGCACGCAGGGGACAACTGTCTGTTTTGGGGAAAGACAGGGGCCAGGGTTAGGATTGAGCTCATTCAGATTGGAATGAACAATGGTTAGAGGGAGCAAATAGACTGTTGTATCTCTTGGACCTATATCAGAGGTCTTCAACAGGGGGTCCAGGACCCCTAGGGGGTCCTCAGAGGTACTGCAGAAGGTCCTCCAAATGATTTGATCCCAAATGTATTTTCTTCCAAAAATGTATATGTCAGCAAATATACATTAACGTAAATACAACATGTGGTTTTAATATATCTTAGTTAATGGCTTACTTTTATACATGGCACCTTAGGCCGCCCTACACATTATTGTTGGCATGGCAACTAAATATTTTATACAGTACCGTATGTGATAGGGGGGCCCTGTGCTGTGCCTCTATCAGCCAAGGGGTCCTTGGCCTAAACATTTTTGAATACCTCTGACCTATATGATGCCTCCCCCTGCATGTCATTTAATGTGTACCTAATTATTACCCAAATATATCCTATACCCTATAAAGACTATAACTGAACATAACAGTTATGGCATCAACATATCTCAGCACAGTAAAGTTGTGTACGAAATGTTACTGCTTTTTCCAAATCCCTCAATTCAAAGTAAGTAATGCCCCTAAAAATACTGCAGAGGATATTAATGGAATTTAACAGGAGACCAGGGTGTCCCCTCAGTAACAGATACTAAACCTCCTACTAAGCATTTCTCTCGCTAGATGTCAGTTTTATCTTTATCACTCTTCTCCCCTGGGATGCAATTGGCACCCTTCAATGCTTATACTGGCTTGTCACTCTCATTAGCGGAAATCTGAAATAAGGGGGGGAAAGTCAAATTCATTTACAATTTATTTCAAATGATATGAATTCATCTGATTGAGTAGTAGTCCCTTCTCATAGAGACAACTGTGCGTGTGTGGCACACAATCTAACAATATCACCTCACTGATGTGACTGTTTCCAGGTGTGATATTGGGAGCACTATCTGGAATAATGCTCCGTATGGCGTCCCCCATCCACCCAGACATTGTCATGGTGATATCGTTCCCTGGAGACATCCTGATGAGGATGCTGAAGATGTTGATCTTGCCCCTGATCATCTCTAGTTTAATTACAGGTAGAGTGGGATCCTATATTATTTATATTTCCAACTGCATTGTGTGAGTTCAAATGATGTTACATTTTGGTAAGGCCGCAATTGTTTAGCTTCCTTACCTCAAATTTAGTCAACATGGTGCCTTGAAATATTCCAAAGAAAATTTTCATTTACTTGCTGAATTTAATGAACAGTATATTTTTGTGAGATGTAAATATACAGTAGTCTCGTGGGTTCATTAAGACTATGTCCTAATTAATGAGTAACTGCACCCTAAATTGTGCTACAAAATAGGACTGAATTGTGATGAGACACATCAATGCTGGTGTTAATATTGACAAAATTCCAATTTATTAAAACATCTTAATTTTCTGGGTTAAGAATGGCTCTACAAGTCATATCTGTTTGCAACTGTCTAATGTCCTTGTTGGCTTACGACCATACTATGTGTCCTCTGGTGCGTCATCAAAATCAATTGATGTTAATGTGGGGCCCCCCTCTCAGCCCCTCCCTTCCCACCACTCAACTCTTTGACTATGTTTTAGCATCTTTCAAAGTTGTGCAGTGGGTGGAGTCAAGCTCAGAGCTGGGGTAGTGACACATACATTGCTTCATGCCTTCAGTGCATTCAGCATTTCCTACCCCAGACAATAAACTAAATGTATTGCTTGAATGTATGCTTGTTTTTGCCACAGGCCTTTCTGGTTTGGATGCCAAATCTAGTGGTCGTCTGGGTACCAGGGCCATGGTCTACTACATGTCCACTACCATCATTGCTGCTGTGCTGGGAGTCATCCTGGTGTTGCTCATTCACCCTGGTAACCCCAAACTAAAGGAGAACCTGGGCGAGGGTGAGATAAATGACGAGGTCTCCAGCTTGGATGCCTTCTTTGATCTGATCAGGAATCTTTTCCCGGAGAATCTGATGCAGGCTTGCTTTCAACAGGTACAGTACAGAGACAAACCATAATACAACAAATGACTGTAAATACCAGGACAAAAAGAATGGTCTCTTCATTATATTGATCACACAGTTATTAAAAGAGATCACAGATGTTACCGTAATGTCAACTGTAACTGGATTTCTGAACTTTGATGAATTTAAACTGAATATTAATTAAATTATTCATCAATATATTTACACCTTATCATCTTTAATCTTACATCTTAGATTCAGACAGTCACAAAGAAAGTGGAGGTGATTATTGAAGAGGATTTGAATGCTACCACCATGGAAGGTTTGGTGGCCAACATCACCAAGGAACCACAATTCACTGTTAAAAAGTCCCTGCAGTACAAAAGCGGCATGAATGTTTTGGGTAGGTCAACAGAAACATAATCACTAGGTCACCAAAAACACAATCACTATAATATAATAGTGTAGTAATATTTTTATACTTATATTTGATCTGGACCAAGACATTAAATAATGTGGTTGTTGTTGTTGTCTAGTCAGTTCTCAGCCAATCTGCATTCATAATATTCATGTAAACTGTTAATTATCAATTCTAGGTCTGATTGGTTTCTTCATTGCATTTGGCATCTGCATGGGGAAAATGGGAGAAAAAGCCAAACTCATGATTGAATTCTTCAACATCCTCAATGAGATTGTGATGAAAATTGTCATCATGATTATGTGGTGAGTAAAAGTCAGTAAATTTGAGACTACACTGAACAAAATTATAAACGCACATGTGCAATACTCATGCTGTCTGATCCACACCTTTGGATGGATTATCTCGGCAAAGTAGAAGTGCTCACTAACACAGATTTAGACAGATTTGTGAACAATATTTGAGTAAAATTTGTCTTTTTTGTACATAGAGATATTAGATCTTTGAGTTCAGATCATGATGAATGGGGGCAAAATAAGAGTGTTTTGTTCAGTTTATGTATATTAAATATTTTTTTGTTTTTTTAGCTGTAAACTAAATAATATGACTGAATTCTGATGAGAGATAACAGTGCTGTTACTGTAATATTGACAAAATTCCAATTTTTATGAACAAATATGTTATGGGTTTATAAATGGCTCTACACATCATATCAGTTTAAAATCACCCAAGGTCCTTGCTGGCTTCATCAAAATCATTTGACGTTATCAGGGGCTTCCCTCATTCAGTTCCTTGACTACATTTTAGAATTTTTATTATGCAATGTTTGGAGTCAGGCTCACTTAAGTATTTAATTGGCCTGGCTGTACCACATTAGGTTGCTGCTTTAATATAAATCAAATATTCTATAAGACTCCTCAGTTTTGTTGTATTGCACACAGAACACATTAATGGTCCTATTGTATTATAATAAAAAAATACTAAACGTTGATTACCAAATATGTTATTTCCCCCTCTCCCAGGTACTCTCCATTCGGTATTGCATGTCTGATCTGTGGTAAGATCATCTCTATCAAGGATCTGGAGGTGGTAGCCAGACAGCTTGGGATGTACATGGTCACTGTCATTATTGGCTTGATCATTCATGGAGCCATCTTCCTGCCCAGTATCTACTTTGTCATTGTCAGGAAAAACCCTTTCACATTCTTCCTGGGCATTTTCCAGGCCTGGATCACAGCCCTCGGCACAGCATCCAGGTAACTGACTTGCACTTAACAGACACAAATTAGTTTTTTTAGCTTTTCTGATTTCCTGTTTCTTTCTCTCTCTTGTTCTGATTTCATTGTTTCTATATTTCTATTATTATTTGTATTTTTACTCATGTTTTTCGTTAAATGGACATTTCTCCCTCATTTTGTAATTTTACAGTATATATTTTTTTCTTTCTTTATTGTGTTCTTTATTTTATCATTATTATTTTATCATATATATCTCTATTAATTATTTTACTTTGTTATTGGTTCTTATTTTCAGTTTCTGACCGTTTCTTTCATACTATATTCCTTTAGGAATCGTAATCCATGTAGCCAATGTTTCCATTTAGTACTTTATTTATGATATTCATGTATCTATTTGACGTCTTCCTTTATTCTATTCCTCTTTAGTGCAGGTACACTGCCTGTCACCTTCCGCTGCTTAGAGGAGAACCTGGGTATTGACAAGAGGGTCACGCGCTTTGTTCTGCCCGTCGGTGCCACCATCAACATGGACGGAACTGCCCTCTATGAGGCTGTCGCTGCCATCTTCATTGCCCAAATGAACGGCATTGCCCTGGATGCTGGTCAAATTGTTACAGTCAGGTCAGAAGCAATGTGTATTTTTGAAGAAGTTTGGTTCCATGAGTCAGTGTTGTGCTAGCCTCTCTCTATTAGTTGGTCTGTATTGGTTATTAACGGACGCTTAGAATCCCAAATAGTTGCTTGTTTGGAAACACAGCTGCTCAAGTGCAGAGGAGCTCTCTGGTTGGCTGGAAGCAGGGCGAGCGTGAGCCCGCTTCACACCTAAGTGCTCCTGTCGCACTGAGGCAGTTGTGTTTCCAAACAAGCGGTGGTGATTATTTTGGGACACAGAGTTGTGATAACGCCAGCGAGGAGTGTGAAGCAATATCTCAATATAGTATCTAACAGATGCCAGACCGGTGAGCTACAGGTTAGAGCTGTCACATTAGTACAAGTTAACCTAACCTGTACACTATGGAGGGAGTACGCCACTCGACTACTACTAATTGCTTACTGAGTATTCGGACATACTGCTAATTGTGACGTACTGCTTTTTGCCTACTATATAGTCGACAAGTATGGGTATTCAGATGCAGCAATGTATTCTCTGATGTCAGGCTGGTCTGTGATTGGTCAAATGTTAATGGCTCGAGTCAATGTATTCTCTGATGTCAGGCTGGTCTGTGATTGGTCAAATGTTAATGGCTCGAGTCAATGTATTCTCTGACGTCAGGGTGGTCTGTGATTGGTCAAAAATCATAATAATTCCTTCGTTACACGATACACCATAAACAGACCTCCGTTGTTTATACTTGTTAAGTGTACAAAGCTGATCAGGTGGAGTGCTGCTCTGCTATGTGTTTTTCCAGTCTGACAGCCACCCTGGCCAGCATTGGCGCAGCCAGTATTCCCAGTGCAGGCTTGGTCACCATGCTGTTGATTCTAACTGCCGTCGGCCTACCAACACAAGATATCAGTCTGCTGGTTGCTGTTGATTGGCTGCTGTAAGTGTATCATTATTATTATGGCCACAGTTTTAATCTACTTTAATAGCAATATTTAATAGCAATAGGCTAGTTCAGCTATTTCAGTGGGTCAAGAATGAAGAACAATAAATAAGAAACGCAGGTACCAGTTTGTAGGCGTAGAATTAATGTAACAATCTACATGAATAGGTTCACTTCCTGTTTACATAAAACCCTTACTGTTAAGAAATTGTGTTACTTCCTGTGTACATACAAAAACAATTATATAGACAGTATAGAATATTAAAGACTTGGGATCTATTTTGAAAATAGTACTACTGAACATGACATAGTTGAGGGACTAATCAAGGTAACACTGAGTGGAATGAAATATTTGTACATTGATATGTTCCAAATCCTTTCCCTTTGGTGGTTTTCTTCTTTAATACCCTCATTCTGATCAGCGCCACACTTTCTCCTGTTTGTTTTTCTTCTCCCAATCATTTCTCTGAGCAGGGATCGATTCAGAACCTCAGTGAACGTAGTGGGTGACTCTTATGGTGCTGGCATTGTGTACCACATGTCCAAGGCTGAGCTGGACGAACTGGATGCCCACGCGGCTAAATCTGACGACATCGAAATGATGGCCAAGACCCAGTCATATTACGACGACATGAAGAACCACCATGAAAACAATTCCAATCAGTGCGTTTTAACCGCGACCGCCTCTGCTAACAATTCAGTTGTAGTAGATGAATGCAAGGTACAACTAATGCTTCCTGACATACAGTAGATACTTGTATATAACCATCTTCGTGTTGCATGTTCACCCAGCTTGTTCTCTGTTATTCCATGCACCCATTCAGTTATTTTCCTGATGAAAATGAACAATTGCATGCTATGCAGTATATTTTACTGTATGTTTGTATGGAGTAGCAGCCTTTGTGTTAATAAATAATCTATAAAAGAAAACAAAAGGAAAAAAACATCACTTATAGGTATCACTTTTAGCCTTATTGTTTGTGATTAGTTGGTGTGTATGGTTTGCATCAAACAGGCATCACACTATACTTACAAACTACTCAATTTATTACTGGAATTAGCTTTGTGGTTTAAGTTGGTACAAGGCGTTTTGTCTTAACAATCTCTCACAAGTGCTGAGTAGCTTCAATCAACTCAACTCCTCCATTTTCTCTTAATATGTTCACACTCGAAAGCAGTGTGAACATAAACTTTTATCTATCAATTATTATTAAATATTTGATCACTTTAAACTTATGTAGCAATCGATTCGAGCAAAAGCAAACCTGCTTTATCTATCTGAATTCACCACATCTACTATCGCCAGCCTTTTGTTGTACAGAAAGTATATTCTGCAGTTATCAATCAAAAGTCAGATTATCTTGTTGAATTTATCAACCAATATGAATTTCAAGAATAAGAATTTTCTGGAGGGTTGAAAACTCAGAAAAAAAAAGTCCAATTTGTTTTGACTGAGTCTTCTTGGTCAGATGGGCTTGAATTATCACACCAACTATTTTTGAAATTCAGTCACAAAGTAGCCATCATAATGCTAAATGGCCTCCTAATTTAAACATCTTCCTAGATGAGAGATGAGGGCAAGTTGTCTGAAAAGGTCTACTGATGAGCATACTCATTTATTAAAGGCTGAATAGTGTTGCCTAGCAACGCTGCAAACCTGACACAAGACATCTATCCACAGTAAACTGTTCTGGTCAATTGCAGATTAAAGTGGCCCAAAGGCTTGCTATTTTCATGTTACATTTGCTTTATTTACATTATTTGTATACTTTACTGTTTTTAACACAGTTTTATCACAATTTATTTTAACATTGCAAACCATATTAGAATGCCTTGCTAACACTGTTACACACTAAAATATAAATCAATCTGTTCATATTGTAGTTTTTTGTATCTTGTTTTCTAGTTTATATAATTGTTTTGCATGTACTATGTTTGTTATTGTGTTCTGCTGTTGTTTTTGGTCATGTTAAATGTGTGGTCTGTTCCCAGGTCAGTCAAAGAAAGTTTGCACAATTCTTAGGACTATCACTAGGGATTGCACATACGTTACGACCCAGAATTTTATGTATGAATTCATGTTTGTCCACGTTGTATCAGTACAATGATACCAAAAATAATATACTATAAAGCGTTTATTTGTTAATCAACCTAATGGTAGGGTGTTGTTATGAAGAAGTACTGTAATAAGACTGGCCAAAGAGGGGTGCTACCATGCACAACTGAATGGACTGCATGGAAAGCATGCATATGCATGTTCATCGCATTGAACGTTCAACAGAAAAATTGTTTTTAACTTAACAAAATGATAGCTAAGTATTCAAGTTAGCTGTCATTATCAAGTTCAAGAATACATTATGACACCTTATTTCTGATGAAGGTAATTTACTTTTTGTGTCTTTAGTTAAACTGTTAAAGTGTAACTGCACCCTAAACATTTGTTTTTTGATCTGTAAATTAAGTAATTTGATTAATCTGTGATGAGACACATCAATTCTGGTAATCTTGACAAAATTCAATTATAACAAAAAAATTTGCATTTATGGGCTGAAAACCACAACCCCTCTCAGCCCCTCCCCTTCCCCCAATCAGCTTTTAGCATTTTTTAAAGTTGTAATGGGTGGAGTCAGGCTCAGCACTGGGGTGCAGTTACACTTTAACTTATACTTTAACTTCCTTATCTTAATATTATGTAATTTTGCTGACATTTTGCAAAAAAGAAATGATAGTTTGAGGTCTCTTTATTCATTATCCACTAACTATCGCCACTGTTTCTCAGAAACACATTCTAGCTTGTCAGCAAGATACCACCACAGGTGTGTTCAGAATGGCAAACAATAGCAAACATTTGCCTTTTCCATTTGCTTTAAGTTTGCAGCAATACTTGCGAACACACATGATAGCTGGCAGAAGGGTTACATTCTAAATCTAACACTTTGGAATGTTTATACTAATAGTTCACATTTTAAAGCTTAAAGAAAACGCACCTAACCTAGATGGCAGAGATGGGGATCAGAATGCAGACATGTTAAGTGCGTATTTAATTAACATAAAAGTGACTAGAGGATTGATTAATTTATGTATAGCTTAAAACAGGAATCAATATTGAGGTAAGGAAGCCAATGCTAAAGAGTTCCAAACAAGTTACATATTGTGTTATCCATTTAACCATTGTTCCAATCATTGTTGGAATAACAATGGTTAACTTTTTTTAAATGGCTGCATATTTGGCTCACATTCTAGATTGTTTTGGTTGGATTCCTTCAGGGAAAATTTTTACAGAGCTAAAATGCTTGCTTGTGAATCTTTTAGCAGCAATAAATACATTAACATATGGCTACAATTCAATTATACACTTTTACTCTACAAAAAACTTCAGGGAATACCTTTACAAATAATATTAGAAATTTCTTTCTTGGATACATTTTTTTAGCCCTTCATGCTAACTGCTTACAGGTAACCTCAGCCACCAACAGCTCTGATGCGGAGTGCACGCTTGTTGAGGAGGAACCATGGAAACATGAATAATGGCAGCATAGAGATCCCCTGCTCCTGGCTGCACAAGCTTTCCTATCTGGTGAAGAGAGTGAACAAAATGTCACACAAACAGACATGCTAATATTTCTTTTATGTAGATTAGCAGTTTTTTTGTAACAGTCCCTTTTAATAATGTTGTGTCTAACTGGATGACTAATTCTAATTCACTTAACTGTGAAATTATAACAGTTCTATTTGACCAGTTAGGGCATTATTACATGCTATGTAGCAAACACTTGCACAACATACATTAAGGTTTATGGAGGTAAGGTAAAGAAAACCAACAAAAAGTGCTTGTAAATTATTGCTGCTGCGTCAATAGAATATGTGAAATATTTTGTTAAGGGTAAATCGTAAAGGAACCAACAGCAACAATGGGCCCAACATTAGTTTATGCTCAAATAATAAGGGACCAATAGTAAGAATGGGATCTTTAGATACGTATCTATCTGTAGAGATCGAGATAGATAAAGTACAGATAGAGTTTCATCAGATCTTGATCTTGGATTATATAGTAGGCCATCTCCTTTTGTTTTATTCCACAAGATAAACATTGCTTTTTCAGCAGAGCCTTCAAATCCTTAGTCTTTATATGTTGTCCAATGATTTCCCATAAAGCCCAAGGACAAGCATAGTGGAGAAAGAGATAATAATAAAATGTAGAAAAATCCACCCTTACCTTGAACCACTGCAAGCACATTTAATATGGAATAGTCTACCGTAATGGAAAGGGACTTTTTTCTTTCTCAGTTACTTGTTTACGTGAGTGTGTTAGCATGTGAGCAACAGAGAGGAAGGCTAGGATTCAAACAAGACACTCGTGTGGACCAAACTAGCAGAACATCAGTCAAATCACAGCCTTATCATTGATAATGTAATATCAGCTTCTTACTAAAGTGGTTCAACCATTGTAATGGATATTAATTTTAAGATCAACACATTTGAAAATAATGTTCTATTCTCTGCCTAAATATAGCTCAAAGCTTAAGCATATTACACATATAAATCTTAAATGCCTACGATCTAAATTAATTAGATTACAAGTTCCCATTGATATTCATTTAAGTGAACTGAATGGAGGCCTCCTCCTCATTGGAGTTGTTGCAGGGAAAACAATAATTTGCCTAGCCATAAAATGTTGACTTGCGTGCCAATATTCACATTCATGTTCAATGTATTCACATCTATTGACCGATTGGCTGCACAATTTTTTAAAGCTTTGACTTTAGTAATGACTGTTTACTAGTCTTTTTTTTAGAGTTTTATAATGTGCCAAATGGATATGACAATGAATTTCCTCACTAACATACAGTGTAATTTTTAAAATAGGGTTGGTTATTATAAGCACACAAATGTTTATTTGACCTTTGAAGGTTACAATACACAATACTCATTTAAGAAGCACAAACAATTAACTTAATGGACAAATAATAATGAACATTATTGAACATTAATGAACATTAAGAAGATCTTAAAATAAATAAAAAATAAGTGCAGTCCTTTGCTAAAATATGGACTCTTGTCCAGCACAACTAGAAATGTAATGTGAATATAACTTGACCAAAAAAAAAAAAAAGATTAAACACACTTTCCTCTCGAGCTCAAGACTGTTTTCACAGACCCTACATGCTGCAAGTCATATACTTAAAAATAGGTTTCAAATTTACATACAAACAGAAATATGGGCAGATAATAACATATGCCCTATACCTGCCATTGGTCGGGTTATATAGAACTGCAAACACTTCCTGTGACCTGGCTACTAGCTATTTCAGCCTGTGTTTAGAACAGTATGCATATGAGGATGTCTTTGTGAGTTTTTTTATCTATAGTTTATACTTCACGTTTAGTGTGCTTTCATGACAACTCTTGAAGGTGTTAACCTTAAACAGCATATCAATCAACTATGAAACTGCATGGCAAATAAACAAACAAACAAAACAACTATAAAACTTCATAAACATAGCACAGCACGCTAGTTGCTAAAACACATTCTGTTTTTTACAAATGTTTTTTTTTCTTGTTGGTTTTGAGGTTATCTAACATATACAAAGTGTTATCCATTGTAGCACACTGGTGTTTTGAATGGACTAGTTACACAACACACCCACACATTTACACACATACATTTTCTATACACACTTCTGAATTCTGCATACATCTTTAGCCTGAAAGGTCACATGAACATTCACAAAAATCAACATTGACAGCCCAATGGGCCCTCTGAGCTTTCAACCTTGTGAACTTCAGGATAAATTCTCCAGTAAGGAACCAATGCAAAACATATATTTCACCAATGGAAATTGAGTGTTGGACCATTGTTTAAACTTACTGTTTTAAGAGCATGAAGTTAAATGATGTTTTTACTTTTTTATGCACCACTATCTTATAAGCATGAGATTTGAAGTGCCTCCTCGCACTTTGTGTATATATTGTAGTTAACATGTTTTTTCTTTCTCGGGGGGATTTATGGGGGCATGTAGGAATAAAGATTCATTACAGTGATTTTAAAAATATGTAATCCTCTAGAAAAAATATCATCTATGTTCTGAATAAAGTTAGACTAGTTAAAATGTATAGAAGGAAACATGTAATCATTTGTTTTTATTTCTGAATAGCTGTTAACTATAGCTGTCTCACTTACCTGTCACACATCAATATATACATTTGTTGTTTTTTTGTATCTAATGTAAGCCTTTGATGTTTGTTCCATGAAGATATAAAATGTGTGCGTTCAACTTCAGTGTACATAAATAAATATATAATTGTTCTGTTCAGTGGCAATGCAGAAATTTCCAGATATTACCACATGCAGGCAGTAAAACACTATATGCATTAAGAGTATTAAAAATGAGAGTTATTGAGAGAAAAAGAAAGACCAAGGGAAAGTTTTGATATGACAATAGGAGCCAATATAAAATAAGAGCATGTTAGGCTAAGTGGAAGTTATTGTGATAAAGCTACAATATGCAAGATCTGCAAATTTAAGCTGTAGTGCTAGGCAAAATAAAAATGTAAGACAGTTCTGCCATACTTTGCCATACACGCCTATCTCTATTGATTCTCATGAACATGCCAACCCTGACATCCCAGAGGTATTGTACACCCCTATCCTGCCATTTAGTGGTAGCTGTTAGAGTCTCACCGGGAGACTTGTGAATGGAATACCTCTGCACTCAATGAGACTCTAAGTCCATGTCAAGTGTTTTGAAATATATTTTTTGTAACAAACGCATCTTGCATAATGTAGCTTATTACAGGTTTGCAAACAATGGATAAGGTCATAATTACCTTGTATGTAAGATTAAGATTGAGTGATGAAGCAAACACTATTCAATTGATTTGTATAACGGACGCAAAGAACATTATATGATGCCTTTGAGAACATGGCTGTCACAAAATAGATCAAGATTCCTCAGGTGATGCATGGCCTTTTCTATCTCATCCTTTAAACAAAGACGACACCTTTTGCATCAGGCAACTTTAGTCCATGGTTCATTCAAGTGTTAAAGTGGTAGACTTCATGAACATCAAGCAGTTTATCTGTGTTAACCTGCCTAAATTCCATCTGATCAATTAACTTAATTTTAAAATCCTCCCAACATTTGATTATGTATCATTTTAGAAGGCTCCCATGAATACTTTATCAAACGGCCTTCAGTCTAACGATTACCATTTTTTCTATTAAATCATATGCACAAACAAATGAGTGAATGTGGTAGCCTACTGATATTGATTGGCATGATATTTCTAAAAGAAAAAATACATACATAAAACAGGATTTCTACAAATATGCCATATGCCAACCAGACACTAATACCCTATATGTAAAGGGAGCGAGTATAGCCTATATTGTGAGGAATATCCAATATTATGAAAAAGACAACAAAAAATAAAAAATGTCTTTCCCCAGTCTATGGTATACAAATATGTTCATACATATCAATAAGTGTTGTGCCTTTGGTGTACATATACAAATACAATATGATAACTAATAAATATTGATTCATAACTAAATGCCTGTTCTTTTTTGTTGTTGCCTATGTTAGGACTGGCTTGCTTACTATATTATGAGTGAAATTTTAATTATAAAATATATGCTCATGCAAAAAACATACAATACAGTGTCATAGCAGTGTCAAATTACACAAAGCCTGCATTTAGAGCATCAGTAATGTTTTCTTATATTGTGCCAGGGTGAAGTTTGTTTGTGGTGAACCACACCTAGCTAAAAAAGTACTGCACTGAAAGTAATAATAATATTAATATTAATACATTTAATTTGTAATGCACTTTACATTTGAAACAAATAAGTGCTACTGTACAATGTAGACTCATAAAAAGCACTGTAAAAATATCAGTAAACATAAAAAAGAATTCAAAAATAAATAAAGAATAGACTAGCAAGTTAATTGAATAATTCTAAGATATATTAAATAAAAATGTTTTCAGACTTTTTTTAAAAGGCTCAGTCTGTGGTGCCCTTAGAAAGTCAGGGAGGGCATTCCAGATTTGAGGAGCATGCATGGTGCTGATCTTAGTCCTGGGGATAAGGAGGCGGTGTGAGTTCGTTGAGCGGACTGATCGTGTTGAAGTCACACAAATATATGTGTATTTTTTTTACAGTAATCTTTATTACACATTTAACTTTAGGAGTATGTGAGAAACCACCATTAAAAATAATCTGAATGCTTACTTTGCTAACCTACAGAGAAACAAGAAAATATGTCTCACCTACAGTATTATATAGTGACAGTGATTAGATGCTAAATACGTGCATGCTGGATCTTCAGAGGAATATTTTGCCTTGTGTAATGCAGGAATGTGTTGACTTCTTTAACTACTCGGCTTGTCTTTCTTAGTATCGTCTGAGCTCAAATATTTTCACATCACGACCCAAAACCATGGTAACCATACTCCTTCTTCTGTGCAGAGCTCGTATTCACCATTTATTCACGCCATTCAACCCTCTCTGTCTTTCAGTGAATCAAACACGTCACTCTTTCAACAGCATTTCTGCACCCATTTATTTTCGACAGTGTGTTAATTCATCATTACACTCTCCTACTCTAATACATTTTCTAATTATCCTCAAGATGAACAGAATGACAGAAAGGGAGTGAAGATTATAAAAAGCAAAACAATTCAAGAAGAAATGTTGTGATTGTACATGGCTATCTTATTCTAAAAAGTCTATAAGAAACATCCCACACATGGAAAAGTCAGTCAAAAGATAAACAAAGCCATGTTACATTAAAGCCAGGCTGTTCTTATTTTTAAATTGTCTTATATTTCAACAAGTTGTAATAATTTTTTAATTTGAAGATTGTTTTGAGAATTTATTTTATTAAGTAAATTTACCATGCAGGCGCATATATATTCTGCTATTGTCAAGATTTGAGCTTTGCTTGTCTGATAATCTCTCCATTTTATGATACATAGGACCTTATATGACAAACAACCTGCTTTTTCTAAATATTTAACAAATGTGTCTCTCCAAGATCAGAGTGTATCAATGTATATTGATAAACCATAAAATCTCTTCTGTTTCTCTGAAATTGGGCTGACTATTTGTACACACAATGTTAATTCACGTTACAAATTTTACATAATCATTCAGTATCCACTATGACTATGGAAACAATCATGAACGATCGGTTACCTCACATTTGTAATTAAGTACAACTCTAAAATATGATACCTTCTTTGATTCAAAGCACAATAGCATTGTGTACAAAGCATTTCCCTTAACACTCATATATGTGTGTGCACATGCTTGTGCATGTTAATGCACACAAGCCTTAGCTTGGTAATAACCAGACCCTACTCACGGTGTGAATAGGGTCTGGACACGCTCCACTGGGGAATATCTACAGGTGTTGCAGACTAACCTCAGGATTATTTTGAAATGACTGGGGCAGCCTTGACCAATCTGAACTGACAACCATGATATAACTGGTCATATTGCTTCATCTAGATCTACCACTGCTGCCATTGTTGGAACTGCATTTTAAAAACAAAAGCTTGAATTAAATGTCATTGCATTTAGCCACCACCTCTATATCTATCTCTCTCTCTCAAGTATTAATAGCTACTGTATCACAAGTAACAATAGTTTAGCTTCTTTAGCTGCAGTATAGCAATTCTTTTTTTCAAAAACATCCACAGACACTGTACAAAGAAAATGGGAATAGAAAGCTGCATAAATTAAAGCAGTGACATCTTTAGTCTGCTTGAAAATAGAAAAAACAAGTTTCAGTCCACAGACAATGTCATACAATATACAAAATGTTAATATGAAATATGAAAGCATAGAAAAGTTTTTACTGGGCCGCAACTAGGGGTACACGGTATTGATAAAATGTGATATTGCAATATTGACTTTGTAAATTGCAATATCGAAATTAATTTATATATTTTTAAACAAAGTTCAAACACAAACGTTATGGGAAAATGCATCAAAATATATTCATAAAATAAAAACAACAAGTTTTCAACTGATAGTCATGTTGAACGTACAACAGCAGTAACTCCAAGATACCGAGGAGGCATTCTATACGGCCACTAAGATTTCCTCTTCCATCTCTGTTATGTCATTAGCTTCCTCAGCCACACATCTTACTTTTCTGTCTAAATCAAACACATAAGTCAAACAGCCAATGAATGCATCTCTCCACAAAATAAACTGAATATTGCACTGCCTGCAACATTTTCGATATGATATTGTGCACCATGATACTGCGATAACGATACTGAAACTATATATCGTACACCCCTAGTCGGATCAGTAAACTATCTGCAGAATGAACTCTAGAACATTCAACCAAATGTGTATGGTCGTTTGATATTAAATGCTTGTCCACCATTTAGTTTACATTTTTAGATTTGAAGCACATTTCTGAACCACACATCTTTACCAGCAACTTGCTGTTTAACCCAACAAAACAAACCATACACAATAACACATTCATACATCTTTCCATGCATACAGTACATGATTGAGAACATAGGCACATACTAAACATCAAAAACCACAGTGATTTTCAAAACGTCAATGTAGCTTCCTTCTCATGTCCAGATCCTGACATTTGGGATGAAATATTCAACTGTTCAATTGTTAACCAAATATGTCATTGTCATTTCATTTAATCTAGTTGGTCTCCTAGACCAAATATTGTGAATTTGGTACATTTGGTTGATACAGTACACACCACATGGAATATTTCATGCAGAATGCCAACACATGGACTCCTGAGGTATGGAAACCATACATGGGTTTTACTCAAGATCAGTATTACTTGGAACATCCAAGGTCAAGACCTTGTAATGACTGTCTCCATCTTCTACGTAGGTCTCAATTTACCCTCCATTTAAAAGCGCCAGAGGTGGAAAAACCAGTCAAGGAATGTACATTTTTAAGCAGGTATTGGCATTAACCATGCGGAGTGTGGTACGGCCCTCCTGAAGCAGTAGAATAATGCTAAGAATGGGACTATAGGCTACATGTATTCCATCCTGGTTAGCTCTGAAGTACCTGGAACATTATGTCATTTTTGTTAAAATAGTTGGCATGACTAATCAAATACATAATAATAATAATTGTGTATAAATCAAATTAATATATTCTTAGTACAAGCCATGTTTTTGCATTGTTCATTAAAATACATAATTTGTCATCGATAATCCAGGGTTTGCAGGTAGCATTTTTTCCATTGCTTGTGTAATGGTTTAAAATATATTGCATGTGAAATGCTCTGTTTGGAAGGCCATCTAGAGGGCTAAAAGAGCACCACAACTGAATATAACGTGTACATGGGAGACCATGGACATTCACTTGAAGTAGTGAAGCATGCTGCCTCAAATACCTGCTCCATATTTTTACATTCTGGGCTTGTTTCTTACAACTCCGATGAACACATACATTATTTTACTGTTGTTCAGCGGCCAAAAATAATCCAAAGAGCCTGAATATCCCCAACCCAACCCATGTTCGCCCTCCCTCCTCCTCTTGCCTCCTCCATCGATGCCTGGCTGTGCTGTCCTCTCACAGCTGTGGCTCCTTATCCGGTGACTCCTCCAGTGTGATGACTGTGAACTCCTCGGTGGTGCCATTCTCCTGGATCTTCTCCTTGTTCATCAGGGTCACCATCTCCTGCTCTCTCTCCAGGGCTTGGAAGCTGGCCACAGATGTAACCGCACCATTGCCCTCGGCTCCCTCCTTGGTGATCATCAATGTCTGCTTCTGGCCGCACCAGCTGCAGGACGTGAGGTTCATGATACATGCGATAATGTGTTACAATAGTTGAAGAATCACTTAAAGGTGCCACTGTAACATGAAGAAGACATACCTTTTGCGCTTAGCTACAGCTGTGCAGATAATAAGGACTGCAACAACTGCTAAAATGACCAGAATAACTACCAGCCAGTCTTCAGAGAAAGAAGAGAAAAAAACAAAACAATGGACAATCATTCAGCATTTCTGTGAGTCTTTCATGTCCTGTGTGATGCATTAGAGGATATGTGTGCTCACCTGAATGGTTCCTGCTCTCAGGTCCAGTGGTAGGGCCTTCTGCACCACCCATCCTTCCCTTATTATTATGCACTGTAGGTTGTACTTCTGAATGGCACACAATGGTCAAGCATTAGCACTTCACTGATAATCGCAATTATGAAGTGTAAGGTAAGCCCCCCAGGGTTCCATTCAGCGTTATTATATTATTATTGTACAATTCTAGTATAATGTAGTATGCCTTTGTTATGGTTTTTCTTTTTTGGGCCAATTTTGACTTATGCTGAAATATTTGTATAGAGGATTTGGAATGTTTAGTTAGCTGGTTCCTTCAATATTTCTGAAAATAGAAATACAACAAAAATACAAATATTTTTGTGTGATATGTCTTTAATAATGTGTTAGGCCTCAGTTTGATTTACTAATATTATTTTAATCATTTCCAAACACCAGGGGGCATACTTCTTTCAAAGTTTTTCACTCTGCATAACTTGTTGCACACAATGACAGACGTCTGTTTTTTCAAAGATTACCCCACTCTATATTTAGCATTTACTGAAGATTGTGTATTAGTTGGAACAGATAGTTATTTCACATGTAAGTGGACAAGAAACCTTCATTGGTTTCCCGAGAGGCCATTATTTTCCAACAGCCAACGGAAAATCTACTAATCCGCTTCCTAATAGTGTTGTTGATCTTACAGAGGCACAAGTATCTTATGTGACATAATGCTAATGGGCAGAAACAGCTGAGACCACACAGACAGTAACACATACACAAAAACAGACAAACATGTGCAAACACAGAGAAACACATTACATACAGGACCTGTTATGAGGCCTCCCAGGTAATAGTGACAGCACAGAACAACTAAGCCAAACCTGAAGGCCTGTTCAGTCACAACGTGCTGACAACAATAGCACCACTGCGCTCTGAAACCCATGCACTGGACTTTGGGCGTGAGCTGTGACCAATATTACGACCAATAGAAAGAGGCAGCCAGCCAATCAAAATTGAGTTAAAGCTGATAGTCTATTGTGTGTGTGACTTCCCTGAATACAAGAAAATGGTAGAAAGTTGGAATGGTTTCCAATAGGGAAGCCATATTGGAAACATGCTTCCAACCAAGTCGGCATACCTGTCTTGACTTGTAATGAGTGAAAATCAAAGCTCTTTTTCAGGTAATCAGTAGATATATATCTAGACCTTTCTTTAATAAGCAATAAAGAAATACAAATGCATAAACATAAACCAAGTACGTCCTGCTGCTTCACTGATTATTTGAGGGAGGAGCCAAATGGTACCTACCTCCCTGCATGGGGCAGGGGTCGCAAATTAGCATCGGCTAGAAACCCTATTGGCAACACATCTGTTTCATGTTATTGTAACCAGTTACAATGTTTGCTGCACTGTCCCTGACAAAGAAATTAATTGTAAAATAATGCGCTAATTAATCTTGGCATCTTGGCCACCTGGCATCAGAGCCTTATTACAGTAGTTTGATTTATTATCTCTTCATGTGGTTTGACAACATGCTCTTTAGCACACAAATACACACACACACACACACGCACACACACACACACACTTGTGACTTAATGCCATCACACCTACATAGTTCTACATATGTATTGATGTTCAGTAGTGTGTGCATGCAGCACATCTGATCCTTACCATCCGGTTCATTTTTGGACATAGTTGTGTGTTCCACTGGCTTTTCATTCTCTCCAGTGTGTGCAATTACTGCCCTGTCTTCCTCTGTGTGCATTCCGGACCCCTCATACAATGTCGTTTCTTCTACAGGGCCAGCACTCTGCTCCGGCTTCCCGGTTGGGCTGGCCATCAGCTCGTCCGCTTTGACTCCTCCGGTCTGGCTCAGGTGTGGTATGATTACGGTTGTGGCCTGGTTTTCATCCACTGGGTCTGGGACATCTGTCTGGTTTTCTGATGAATCAGATTCAGTATTATAGATGGATTCCACAATTGTCTCAGGCTGTACTGAGGGGTCCTCTGCTAATATGATGGAAGAATATTGTAAGCTACATTGTACAGTACATGCTACAGAATATCAGTTAGTATAGGGAGTCAAACCTATGCTAAATGGTCCAACATTTGAGTCCTAACATTAATAAGAAAGCTGCCTCCACGAGCTCCTATATACGTACTGTATAGTACATCTTCTTTTATTTACAGTAACTCCACCTTCCCCCAAAATGTGAGTATTTGCTGTAAGCCTTAACTGCTCCTGTACTCGCATAACCCATACAGTAAATGCTCTTTCTACTGTAGTTTACAGTTAATACAAGCATTACGCTAACCGTTATCTACTCAACCAGGTACATTTTATTACTTTATCAGGTGGTGTTATGAGAGACATTGAATTATTTTATAAACCGTTTATGACACAGGAAATAGAATGTTCTGGAGAAACATTATCAGCTAGCGAGTGAACATTACATACATTGAATTTATGTTGTTGCTGTTAATCTCTAAAGATTAGTGTTTCATTTGTTTAAATCATTATTTATAATGCTGTTTATATACTGTATACTAACCTGTTGCATTTCTACAATCCTTTCCTGGCTCAGCTGAAAATACAGGAATAAAAACAAGAATGTTATGCATTTGCACGGTTGTTATACATTGCTAGAGCACAGACAAAGGTGTAATGACTCATAAATGCTAACAGTACTTGGCTAGTCACCTGTTTTGTCAAAGCAGTAGGCATCATATGAGTTGCTAAGAACAGCTGCCTGCATATTTAGTCCTGTCATGTTCTTAAAGCATTTTTCATGATGGTTATGTCGCATGATAGCAATGCTCTGGTTGTTGATCCAGCCAAATCTGCAAAGAATAATAAAAACAAAGTAGGAAATTACTTAACGTAACTAACAAATACAAACAATATATAAAGTTAATTAACACTCATAACCAATCACAAGTCTGATTGGCTACAGTATATTTCATAATAATAATAATAATAAGAAGAAGAAGAAGAAGAGGAAGATGATGATGATGATGATGATAAAGAATATCCACAAAAGTATTTACCTGCAAGTTTCCATAGTTTCATTAAATGCGTTCATGATTTGATCTGGACTTGCCAGTGGGGCATTTAGATGTTCACATAACTTGGTAGCCTGGTCAAAGGACAAGGAATATCGAGAAGCACCCTCCACAATGAAAACCCCTGCATAACTGCAGGACCGAGAATTGACTAAAGGAAAGACAAAAACATTGATTTAGTATATAAAGACTTGCAAACAGATTGCAAATACAGTATAATGAGGTAAACAAGCACCACATTTTAGAAACATTTGAAAAAAAAAAGGTGAAAAAAGCCAGTGGTGAGATTTTGAAACCCCTATGACGATTGTCGATTGTTCTAGCGATGGGAGTACTCAAGAACCTTCTAATCATTAAATGTTTTGCCCTCAGGACTTTTAATAGTATTGTTTTACAATGTGTTGTGATGTCTACTTAAACAAGTAGACATCACAAATACTGTAGTACACATAACAAGGTCTACACAAAGAAACACTAACAAAGATCTTGTTTAATTGAGTTTCTTCAATTAAGATTATGTTCTATAATGACAGCCAATCAAATTAGGACATGGTTAAAAACAAGGTGCAACACCAACTGAAACAGATATTCATATAAAATGGAGAAAATGTCTGTACAAAATTAGAATTGGAATGATATGGGCCTTTAAAGTAGTTTACAGAGAACTCATATGACAAAACACAGTTGGTTTTAGTCCAATACTACATGCAAGGTCATGAGAGATGAATAGATAATGATTACTATAGTGTTCACAGCAGATCCTAAAACTTATCTACACTATTTAGTTGGTGTTTATAAAGTTGTCATGGTGATATGGGTTGTGAAATGTGGTTAGCAGTGTAGTCTTCTGGTTTTCAGGAAACTGACCTGTAGGCCCACACAGAACATGTGGTTGAACTCTCATGACTCACTGGCACTGCGAGTTCAAATTCTGTGAGTCACACCTAATGCCTTTTTTTCCCCTACCTATCATAAGGTAATTTCTAAATAAATTAAAGTATACATAAGTATTTTCTCCACATTTATCTACCAGAAAAGTATACTGTATATTTGATGAACTAGGGTTAGTGTAAAGGTGTCCAGCAGAGGCGCAGAAGGCAGGGGGGATGGGGGGGATACCTCCCCCCCAGTGTC
>JAODTR010017771.1:2500-25713 GCA_025399935.1 Amblyopsis rosae
GTTATTACTGATGCGTGATTGACAGGTCACACATCTATTCTAGGGACCCACATGTCTTCTGAGGATAATTTCACATTTCAATTGATCAAGTCCCATCAAATGAATGTCATAAGTAGTAACAGTAAGAGCCTTTTCACGTGACAAAGCACATTCATCAATGCGTGTCAACAGCATCAGTGTTGTTGCTTACTATCTTCTCATAGTACTCTCTCCTGCGTTCCCCGCGGCGTTTGTAGTCCACCATCATGCCACGGAGCTTGCGCTCATGCTTGCGGGCCTCCTGCCACATGACGGCTCCGCTGGGGGTGGGGGCGCGGCGGGGCACGGCTGCTGTAAGTCAAACACAGGTATGTTGCGTGAGTTTCATTGAACACTGCTGTAGGTCCTGCAGCTTCACAGCAGAACGCCTCTGTGTATAGAGCCCACACAGAAGGGGCCATTTATATAAAAATAAGCATGTTGTATTCAGTGCTCCAATTCCTATAACTATTGGAAATACTGGTGTACAATAAATACAAAGTGAAACTGGTAGTTTTTATGTAAACCCACTATTCCATACAAGATCACAGGTGCCAATAGGCTATACCATATTTATATAATATTAACACTACACTAGAAATGGGGTCGAGATTCCGGGCTAGATTACAGTAATTGCATTTACAAAAATGGACACCAAAGACAAATGACTACTACAAATGGATGTATAACGCTACCACAGAAGAAGTTTGTTGCATCGATTAGCCAAACAGCTAATGTGTTGAAGCTAATGCGATACCGGGCTCTAACAACATATCGCATATGAATGCTAAATAATCTCCTTGGCATTTGCGTAGTAATAGTTTTCCATTCGCATACCACAGCTTGACATTACATACCACCAAAGTGATTCACCGGTAGAGTTTACATGTTTAACGTAGCAAAGTAGCTAAGCTAGCAAGGATGAGGCCCGAGCCTCTGCAGCTACCTTACTAGCTTGATGGCTTTGAAAACGACACGTATACCTGTGTATATATAGCTTGATAAATATACATATAGCATAAAAAGGCAAAACATGGCAGCATTTTGCACATAAATAAATACCTGTTTTATTGATACCCTATTAATACACTTGGGTTAGTGCGCCAATGCGATAAGGCTAATCTCAGGCACACCTCCTTCCTTTATGAATGTGCGCAGAATCGCGCAAACACGAGTGGCCACTTTTAGGCCTAGTACACACAGTTGGCCGCGAGAGGACTCTCTCAAACAACAAGACAAATGATCTTCTAGAGTAGACCGACGCCTCAATATTTCAATAAAAGTAGGCAAAATGTATATAGACAGTGAAATGACATTAAATGTCACAAATAGTTTTTTTCTTCCTTTTTAAAAGTAATACAACATTGTGACTTTTTCAAATGGTGTGGAGTTGAAGGCAACTTGTAACAAATGGGTTTGAAACATATTTAACATTTGTTGTTATTGCCCCTGCTTGTCTCCTATGAAGAACATCCAGTTATGTTCTGTTGGATTAGCTGATAATGACCACTGCTGGCTCTTGAATATAAAACAGAGGGAACTGGAAGAATAATTAGCAACTCTCTGCACCATAAGCTTTAAACCAAGTCCACTGGCACAGTGTTTTAAAAGGAAAACACTTTGAGAGATATCTTGTAAAGAACACAGATACTTTACAGTCATTCTATGAAAATCTCCTCAGACTGATGAACTGCATTAAATATAAACCTAATGGGTTAAAGGTCCTGCATCCTGAGGAACACAGCAGGTGTAGAAAGGATACAATATTGTGAATCATAGTGTGTGTGTGCACACTGTATTTCCTACATTTCCTTCTGACTAGGGTGGCGACAGGAAGTGTGCATTCATTTCCAGTCTTTTGCTTTCAAAGGTCAAAGGTTACATTCATCAAATCCATTTGTCTGCTCACTTTCACAGATGAGTCAGCCATTGTTTTTTTTTAAATAATCTCCAAATTTACATTTAAGCATTAGCTGACATGTCATTATCATGACTTACAGTGGAACTTGTCAGTTTGTGTCCAGAGTTCCATTTGTGTTTGGACCACCAACAAAACATATTTGTTTTAGTATCAAACGTCATGACCCTCCAACACCAAAGCTCAGGCTGGCATTCCTCTATGACAGAATGAGTGCTTCTGCCTCATACCGTCCTCTACCTCTACATGGTGAGCTGTGAGCACTATATAACATAATAAGTGTATGTTTAAGGCATTTTCCCAGGGTCTTCAAATTCACTGTCACAGTAAAGTATCACCAGGGATGTAGTCAACCACTTTAGCCTAGTCCCAGGCTAGTCCAGGACCAGGAACATTTGGGTTCCTATAAATAACACATTTCTAATTCTCTAGACCAAATAAAACTAGGGTTTACTTTTGCCATTCTAAATGTTATTTATTTATTAAGAGTCCATTAATTGTGGTAAAGTAATTAACTGATTGTATGCAGAAACTTGGTCAAGTAAAGATTTTACTAACAAGATGTACAGCCAGGTCTAGCTGGGAAGGGATATTTCATGTGCCTGGTATCAGGTTGAGTAGCCTACATTACTGGTAATTTCAGAAAACATTACAGTGTATGGTGGTGGATGCCAAAACTGATCCAAAGATGGGTAGGTTTCTATGGGCACTAGATAAGGCGTTTCAATACAGTACAAGACAAACCCCTTATTCTCTAAACAAAGTCCTATTTCCTTTTCTAAATTAATGAAAATGTTTTTTTTTTTACCAAAAGTAAAAAAATGGCAGCAATCAATATACATCTTAGCGATTTCCTATTTTAGAATCGATATAAATTATATATAAAATAATCCACATTTTAATGAAATTATGTATAGGTCTACCACATAGTTTTGATAGAACTTAAAAATGTAGAAGCGCGACTCAAATCATTATGACACATTACTCACGAGCCAACACATTTCAAGCTCGCGGGCCACACAACAATATGCAGCGAGTCGCAAATGGCCCTCTGGTCATAGCTTGAAAACCCCTGACATAGGCAATAGAAGAAATGCAAGTCTGTTCATAGTCAATGCAGATTCTGGAATGCATACAGCCCCAAATTCAGTTTTGTTGCGTTTATGTTTGAGAGTGTGTGAGAGAGAAAGTACTTGTAGTGTCAGTGACCCAGCGATCTACAGTCATAGTAGTAAAGCTACTGTATGTGATTCATGTTGAAATATCTTTGGTGTACTATAGCCAGCATAACATGTACCAAACTAAATTATAAATTGCGATGAGAAATTAAATATACAGATTCAGATTATAAATGCACTTTTATTACAATCACATCTGTTGGCAGTTCCAAATGGAAAGTGAAATAGGACAACTAGAGAAGTGTAAAACAGTAACATTCTCAGACCAAACCACAGTAAAAAAACAAAACAAAACAGGGTATCAATATTTACATGATATTTATATACAACAAACCTATTTTACACAAACGCATATGAAAAATAAAATCATACATCTTTTGACAACTGCAGTATTACAGAAAAAGTACAGGCAACCGTGTGCATTTTGCTCAGGAGTATGTCTGTTTTTTGACAGATACTCTCTTCAAGCACTGTTATTTTGATTGGTTTCATCTACTAATCTCTAGCCATTTTGCAGGCTTTAAAAGAGGAACTGACAAGGACCATAACATTGATATCAAATGCAAACTAGACATATTTGAGATGTGATTTGTATCCACCAAATGTAATCTGCTACAATGGAAATATTCTTCTCGAAGTATGTTGTATTTAATTGTGGCCATGGCAGCTTGAATTCAAGGAGGAAGAGTGAACCTCAAGGTTGCCGGATTTGCGAGATAGAAATGAGACCACAACTACAAATTCATTGCATAACAATATCTTAGGATGTAATTTCATTATTCAGTTTGTGCAATATAGGATACACAATAATAAAATAAAAATCCTAATTAAAAAAACAAAATATGCCAATGGTTAAATAAAGGGGGCTTACAAAACTCACTACTTAGAGAGCAGGCTGATTTTAAGGTGTTTAAAATTAAATCTATTTTAAGTCAAAATTAAAGTAAAAATAATCTATTTAAACAATTCTGCAGTGATTTTGTTTGGCAGGAAATCTACCAAACGTAAAAGTAACTTATTCAGAAGGGTTAAGATTCAAAACAGCTAATTAGTGCTATGGGAATATGGCGACAAAATGGACCCACACTGGTGTAATAGAAGGATGACAGATGTTACTGTAGAGAGAGGACTAAGGATTCTCCCATAGACTGGATCACATAGCTTGGTAATTGGCCTATTTTACAGCTGTTATAGAGATTTTGAAATTAGGAAAGTACCATCAATATAGAAATATAATAAGTGTACCTCTGTACATGATATTGCACCTTAGATTTATAAAGGCCCTTTGGTATGTGTCACTTTTCTTTTTAATATAATGACTTGTAATGCAAAGAATGAACAACGGTTTATCTTTCCTTCTGACTTATGTGTGCCTGTAAAAAAAATTTAAAAGTCTGCGGTTCTTTTCTTCCTACAGCAAATACTTTCTCTTCAACATGCGCGCACGTGTAAGTGCACGCATAAGTGTTGAATTCAAATTAATTCATTGTTTTCTCTCTCTCTCTCTTTCTGTTGCTGTGTATCAAAGCCCAGAGCACATTAGAATCAGAGGCGTAGACAGCTAGCAGTTGAAGACCATTAATGATGAATCCTGGGAAATTGTCTGAGGAGCTCTTGTGTGAGGTAATCTGCAGGACATTATATTCTCATTGAGAAAATCGAGCATCACAAACACAGCTGCAAAACCCATGGCAAGTCCCTTAGCAAGCGGTTCAATTCCTAGTAGGTCTACAGTCAGTGTGCTGCTCTTTATAGTCACTGATTTTCATCCTCAGAATAGGTTCAAAGATGATAACGCTGCCCTTTGAACCATCAACTTGACAACCGCCTCCCCTTGGAGGTCTGCCGATGGCCCTCTGAGCTCATTAAGACGCCAGGCCGGGGTCACCATCATGGGAAGACACAGCCAACAATGACACAGCCGGGGGTCCGCGGTCAGGGGGGCCGTGCGCCCCACCAACTGGGAGAGTGCGCAGAAGGCAAAATAAATAGAACAGATCTCCCCAGCCAGCAGAGAGCTCAAGCCTCCAGCTCCTGATTCTCCACATAGTGGAAGCGGTTGAGCTTCTCCCGCTCAAGGTTGGAGATGTCCAGTTTGGGGGCGCGGGCCGGCTTCAGCGCCGGGGAGGCGTTGGCCGGCGCCGGAGGCAGGGTGAGCTCTATCTCCTCGTGGCAGTGCGACACGGGGGCCAGGGCGTTGGCCGAGACAGGCGGGGGCGCCGGGCGCTCCACGTTATGGATGAGGGTGACGAACTCCCTCTGGTTATTGATGCCCTCGTCCTGGGGAGCGGCCCGATGCTTCTGCCGCTGAACGTGAGAGAGGACGAAGGCACAGGCGGTGCAGGCACAGACTGTCAGTAAGACGGATACGGCCACCAGCACCATGTAGAAACTCATCCGGGCCGAGTCAGTCATGGCACCTGGGGATACAAAGAAACCTATGAGTGTAGTCACATGTATTATGAGTAGGTAGGGCATCTTAATGGAGGATGCTTACAGGTGGGTCAACTCTGGGATTCGAACCCACAACCGTCCGGCTGGGACTCCCAAACACAGACCACTAGACTATCCTGCCCCCTCGCCCACCAACCAACCGACCGACCGACACACTTGTACACACACAATACTTAACTTACCTTGACAATTATGACCAGCGCAAGAGTCTTTGCGGCTCAAGCATTCAGTGCCATAGTAACCCTCAGGGCAGGCACACATATACCTGCCCTCGGTGCCATGACAGACCATCCCCTGCTGGCATGGGTTGGGATTGCACGGATCCAACACAACCTGGAGGAAGAGAACACAATGCTTGTCTGATTCCTCCTCAGCACCATTGCTGCGTTGGTAGGGGGCGGGGCTATAGTTAGAGGAGGTCTCATGCGGCAGCAAGTCACATGAGTCAGATATTCTAAAAGTGCATATGTATACTGTATATGAATATCACCGTTATGTTTAATAGCCTCTCAATATCTTTTTATATACCTCTATGAGTCTCCGCCGAGACCAAACTCAAAGTGGTGAGACTTATAGACCACGAAATACTGTACATGGTGTGTTTTGGATTTAGCATACAAATGAAGCCAATTGTTCATAGCCGTTGAATTGCACCTACCTCGCAGAACAGTCCTGAGTATCCCATAGGACAACTGCAAGTGGCTTTCCTTTCGCTGGCCACTACACACTGGCCACCATTAAGACAAGGGTCACTGTCACACAGGCTGCTGACGGTCTGGCAATATTTCCCGGAGAATTCAGGCAGACACAAGCATCTCGATCCAGACACCAGGTCCTAAATAGAACGACCACACATTGTTAGGCAAAGCTACGCTGCGATTCGGTGCCTATACTATCCATATACTCAGTATGTTCATTATGTATTTTCTGTGAACAGGACAGTATATGACATAGAAAGTGCTAGCATAGTACTGAATAGTGAACAGGACAGTAAATAGACAGTGCCAAACATTTGTAATTGTACTTATATAAATGTAATAGAAGCATGCTATCTTTCTCACCTCACAGTGACCTCCGTTCAGACACAGTCCTTGACAGCTACTGTTCTCTGTGGATGAGAAAGAACCAGGAAACACCTGTTAATGTCATACAAGGGAATACAGAATGTGGAAGCAATGTACTGTATGTATGTATGTATGTATGTATGTATGTATGTATATGGGACAGGATGGGGTATTGGTAACAAAAGTTTTATCCTTAATTTTAAAGTATCCTTGAGAAAGATGCCTAAAAACGTTGCTCCTTTATTAGCTTTACTAACTGTGATTTTGTATAAAAACGCATGCTAATTGATGTTTGACATTTTTAATGGTCATTAATAAAGAATAGATCCACGATGTTAATCTGATGTGCCTGTGAGCATCCAGGAGAGCAAAGTATCGTCGTAATAGGTATCGTTTGTTTCATTATTTGTTCATAAGACATGGCGACGCACCAGCTTATATGGCCCCTGTTGTGATAGCCTGTGCTGTGTGATTGATGGAGTTAGTTAGACAACACACAATGATGTACTGCCCTTACACTTGGGGGCCCTGGGGAAAATGCTGTTTGTACCCAATTCACTGACGTTCTTCATCTTTCATGACCTGCCATGCAACACATCCTCTCCTCTCCTGCCATACTCACTGATATCACAGTTAGATCCCGTCCAACCAGGAAGGCAGTCACACAGGTATCCACCAATCAGGTTTCGGCAGGAGCGCGCATGCACGCAGACACCCATTTCACATTCGTCAGCGTCTAAAAAGAGAAATGCAACATATGTACAGTATATATGTTGGAAAGAAAATAATGAACTAATTGATACAGGGGCAACTCTTAACATTTACAGAAAATATACAGTATCTGCTTCATTCAAATCATAGTCCACAGCACTAACAAGTCAATACATTTCATTTTCAAACAAACAATTTGATTCTCCACAGTATAAATCTGATAAATCTGACAAATATAAAATTGTCACAAACACACACTTTTCTGAAGCATAAATCCCTCTGATTCTGAGACATTGAAGACACTGCAGAAGAAGTTACGTTAGGTAATTAATACATTTCACATAGGAGAGCTAAGCTGATTCTTGTGGAAAATTACTGGTCAGCAGCCAGTGGGACGCACACCGGCACTTTAATTGGGTGATAAAAAATGTATAGTCACTGTTATTGTTATACGGTGTATAAATGTATATTGCATACAAAGTGCAGAGGGTTATTTAGAAATACTCCCAAAGAAAGGCAATAATGAGTAAAAACAGCTAGGCACTGTTTGTCTGCCATTCTGCCTCTATTAAAGCTGTGTTTCTGTCCCATGCTCTGCCATTCTATACGTTTCAAAAGCCACAGAGCCCCGAAGGCTCCCTCTGACAGCAGAAGACAGGGATTACAAAGTGAACACTGCATGAATAAGGAGGAAGCAGCAGTCATCTATAGGTAATTTAAACCCACTGCCGCCACTGAGAGTCCCATTAGGATTTAAGTAGGTGTTGGGGCGCGAGGGTGACAACAGAAAACAGAACAGGAGCGTCTATGGAAGAAGGCCTGGGGAACTCTCACTCATATACAGGAAGAAGGAGGGTGAGAGTGATGAGACCAATAAAAAGTAATGAGACTCATTACAAACTGTTAACACTAGGTATCATTTAGGACAATCATAATTCTATGCCTATAGGCTGAAGGTATTAATGTGGTTTCATTAGTTTTGGTAAGAGAAGGTGTCTTTGTATATGTTGAAACGTTGGTCTCTGTGAACTACGGGGTCTTATCAGGTGTCAATGTGACGTATCGCTGTAACATAGAGGGGTAGAAAAGCCTGTCATACTGAAATATGTCTGTTTTAATTTTAGGAGCCCCAAGCCTCTCTGTGTTCGTGTGTATGACCTAATTCAATATAAAATTCCCTCTATTTATTATCTTACCCTGCGAGGTACGTCTTGTCAATATGACGCTATGCAGCCCAAGGAGACATGACAATGCATAGAAAGAATACTGATTCACAGTGTGAAAATTTGGCGACCAACATTCCATAGGCTTTCTATCCATTCAAGGCCTGCATTTCTCAGCTCAAACCAAAGTCACATTGTTTTGCATCACAACATATGGTGAGCAATTGTTTGGCATGCCTTGCAAGCACATCTTGTAGACAAAGCATGCCATAATAAAAGCCTTTATTTGTCTGGTTATAGACCATGGATGGATGATGGGGAAAAAAAGGATTCTGGACAAAACAAACAGTTTCTCACAGGTATTCCTCAAGGCGCACAGTACAACGAACAATGTCAGGTGTCACAGGTGAAACGTAATTGCATGGGCAGGGCAATTAGCTTTATCAGTGACACGTAGCATTGTCTGCTACACTAGCTAAAAGGAAATCTGTGTACAGTGTATGATGGATTGGAATGGGATTGTAGGCTAAAGGTATTATGCATGTATATACACCATATTGTAGAAATAGCTGTGTTTACATGCATAATACCTGAGCAGACTTTTGTCTACAAGGCCTTTGAGGTGATCCGTGTTGACGTTTCCACCACTGACCTAGTTGGCAGGTCCTGCCGGACCATCCCGGAGGGCAGAGGCACCAGTGTCCCTCCTTAGTCTCCTGGCACGTGGCCCCACGACCACATGGCCTCAGATCACACTGCCTCACCACTGGAGAGAGACAGAGACACCCTGCATGACCCGCTGGACCATGTAATAGGACTGACGTGTGTGTATGAATGTCAATGAGGTGTGTGTGTGCGTGCGCGCCTGTGCGTGTGACGCCATGCGTTGCATATGTATGCGGATGCATTGGTTGGCGCTCTGTGTTTTCCTTCGCTTTACTTGCGCTCTGGCTCCTGTGCAAACAGTGATAAATAGAATCATCTGCTGCACAAATTTCACACCGCACAGCTTTTTGTAGAGAGAGAGAATGGTACGAGTGTGTGGGTGAACTGGATAATAGCAGAGGATGATGGGGAAGGACTACATGGGGGGGGGGGGGGGCAGCTGCCATGCCTTGTTTCACTCCTCTGAATAGGAAAAACGACATATAGAGTTGAAGTGAAACGAAAAAGAGTAGAGGCTAAATGTAGAATTATGAAGAAGGCTGCAGAAGAAGAGAGAGCTGAAAACACCTGGACACAGATGGTCACAGAAGGAGACAATAGTCATAGTCAGTCACTTAGGTTAAACCAGGGCTAATTACCAAGGCATATCTGTCATATAAAGGCATTGTGTGTTCCCCATACTGTACACGGGGCATGTGGTTCACATCTTCAGCACAGCACTTCTCACAACCTCTTTTTATTCACCTAACCTTAAGAACAGCCATTTTCAAGCCCTAAATCACCCTAAATCCAAACAACAACAATAACAGAGTCAGGCAGCGTTCCTAAACAAGGAGCAATAATCCACAACAAACAAAGAAGCCTTTAATTAATATCCACTATGTATATAAATCTAGTAGAAAAACAGTTAGGTTGTGATTATGGCCGTCATTCCTGGCAAGCCAGACAAACCACTCAGTATGTGCTCCCTAGAGGATCTCCCCCACAGAGCAACACAGATAGGATTCTCTCCTAACTACTAGCCATGCCGCATACAAATATTCAATAATGCCAGCGAGAGGGTGTGCGAGCAAGGGCCTTGATGAAGCCTTGGTCGGGGGTGGGGAAACACTGTAGTCAGGGGTGTCCCCTGGGACAAAGATGTGCACCTGCGCCCAATTAACCTCTGTCTATGGAGCTCAGGAGATGTCGGCAGATGGGTCTTGGTCACTGAAGGACCATTTATATTTTATTTAACTATTAAAGATAGCAAGTACACACAAACGCTGCACACCAACGACGACGAAATAACAACGCACATGAATTAAGTCAAAAGTCAGTCGAGAGATGTCTAACTGAAATGACATTGGCTCATACATGATTCACTGAGCAACAACACATGTAATTACATTAAATAAACATAAAACACGTTAGTGAGAACAATGCAAATGGAATTACCCCTCTCTCCCTATGTGGCCGACTCTCCCAAAACTAATTGTTGTTATTGTTGTGTTTATAGGCGCTTGCTGCATTGGCCTGGCTGTCTGGCCACCTGCAGCACAGCTTACCGACACACACAGTGAAAACAGAGGTTGTGGAAAACTGAATGTTGATATAAGGATGTCTCTGACACTATGGCGACCAAACCTACGTCAGGTCCTTCCTCTTTCACGTGCACGCATGCACACACACACACACACACACACGTAAGGTGTGAGGCCTGCAATTGTGACGGTTTAGGTGTAATCCAGCGAAAGAAACAAAAGCTTTTATCCAGAAAACCCTGATGTGGAGTAGCTTACAAGTTGTGTGGCCCTCTGAGAACCAGTAGCTACAGGCGGCTCAGACCAGATGATTAGAGCGAGTCCGAATAACTATCGCGGGTAATGGTGGGGTTGTACGAGAGAGAAACGTAGACAAACGGAGGAGGGGGGAGTAAAAAGGTAGATTTTAGAGATTCACAGCGAGAGAAAAGGAGGCTGATTGTTGACCGACACTGGTGATTGCTGTTGACGCTGTGTTCCGTCTAAATGACTCTCCTGTGGTGGGTTGATTGGAATCACTCGCTGGCCTTCGTCCAATAACAGCCAATCACAGGCAATCTCACAGCCGGTGGCGGCTCATCGCTGTGCAGTGTGCACCGTGTTTGTGTGTGCATGCAGGGTGTAATTGTGTACTGTGACATATACAGTACCATTAGCGCAGACGTGTCCGGTCCAGCCACTGGGACAGATGCAGCGGAAGTCGGCAGAGTCCTCCACACAAGTGGCTCCATTCTTGCAGGGGGACGACACACATGCACGCTCCACTGGTGGACAGACAGACAGACAGGCTATGAGGTAGCTGCAGAGATAAAGGGGTAGTGCCAAAACCCTGTGACAGTTTAGTGTCATTTTGTTCCTGAGTTGTATCCATGATACTGTACAGGTCAGGTCACATGTGTCCTACATAGCCAGAGCTAGATGTTCATATAGGTGGACTATAGCTTGCCAGCTAATGTGTGTATGTGTGTCTGGACTCTCTTGTTCTTCTATTGGACCATTGGTCTCTCCAATTTGGATCCACTGTATTTATTGTTGCAGATCTCGTACCCTATTCAATCATAACTATTTAGTCTAATATGTTCCTATAATGTTGTTCCGCTTGATTTGCTCTATGAAAATAAATAATGAAAGGTACCGCACCGGTATCCTTTGAATTGGATTTGCATCAGATCCTTGTTTCATTTTCCTCCCCCATATTGGTCTTGTCTGGGTGTTAAGCACCTTTGGAGTCGGATATCACTTGGTCTTGACTTAATCCCGACTGGACCCACCCAATGCAGTCTTCACTACAGCCCTTACCGAGGTCAGAGGAACGGTCATGTCCGCCACACTCACCGATATCACAGTTGCGCCCTCCGAAACCGTCTTGACACTCACACTGGTACTCATTGGGCTCTGTGTTGGAGCAGGTGCCGCCGTTCTTACAGGGCTGGTGGGTACCGCAGTAGTTGAGGTCTGAGGTGGTCAGATGGGGGGGGAATGAAGAATAAATGGTTGGAATGGAATGGTTTTGAAACCATGTTACCATGAAACCCCCTCAAACGCAAACGTGCACACACACACACACACCCTCTGGCATTAAAGAGGAAGCAGGTTTGTGTATACACTGATTGTAGCTGCAGGGCTGGTTTGTTTCCAGTGTTCCAGCTTTTTTAAAACCTTTGCTCATAATGGCCTCCGTGCCCACAGCCTCTTTGTCTCAACACAGCATTACTGAGGCCTCCTGAATAGAGAGGAACAGCTTAAGACCCCACCTAGCCGAGCAGCACCCAATACGGCCCGGCTCACATTCAATTTACCCAAGGCTATCACCTTACCCCTTCACAATGCACCACGCCCTCGTGAGACTCCCACGGGATGTTGCGGGGGCGGGGGGGTGGGGGGGTGGGGGTGGGGAGGGGGGGGTGGGGAGAGAAACCGGGGGAAAGCAACTGGGGAGACGCCACTGTGGGAGACGTTGGACCGTATGTGTGCCCTCAAGGCCGTTCTACAGTGTACTCGCAACATTTATACTCATAACAGTGGCTTATACTGTATGTGAGCACTGAAAGAACACCTGTACAACGCTCGTGGACAAACACCTCAAACGGAGGACAGTCGTCATGGAGACGCAACAGCAAGCACCAAAACAACAGCCATACCGCCAAGTGTTAACACTCACAATGTGGCACCTACCTTTGTCACAAAGCAGTCCTCCCCAGTTGACGTCACACACACACTGCCATGGCTCTGTGCAGCTTCCGTACACGCAGCCGGGGAACGTCACACACTGGTCACACAGAGCGCCCTGCCACCCGTAGTTACACCTGGACGCAAACAGGTGGAGGCTAAATGTCTCATTCTTTCCTGTTCTAGTACGGAATATTCCTTAGACTTACTCGCATTCCCCGGGCAGAGAACAGGAGCCGTGGATCTGGTGACACCCCTGCCTGCACACCGCTGTCAGCGCAGCGCGCACACACACACACACACACACACACACACACACACACAGACAAACACAAACATTAAAATATTAGAAGATGCAATACAATTACTCATGCCAGTAGCTGCTGAGGTTGGATAGCTAAGCACAAGATGCTAATGTAATAAAAACGCATAAGAATGAGGTCATTGATAGATGTAAACGCAATCAGCATCGACGGCAAACTAAACCAGGTCATTATGAATGCAAAACACATAACACAGTTTGTTACCATGATAAGATATGTGGTGTGGGGAGCCGTTATCAAGAGACCCATACTGTATCTATGACGCATAGATACAGTATGTACACCATATCCTTAAGGCATCTGAATTATACTTACTGAGTGATTACAGAAACCTGCTGTGCTGTTGTATGTATCAAACCAACACCTTGCCCATTACCAGTCAGTCTAACCCCCAATATCTTCTCTGTCTCTCTGTCGCATTCCGTCTCCATCACGGAACTCTTTCAAATGCAACTGAACCACCTAAACATCCCTGAAGCTTCCCAGAAAAGGCTCTCTACTCGGCTCCGCTAACAATAGGCAGTAGTTCTAATTATTGGACGGAGACTCTTCTGGGACGCTTCTGAAAGCGACCAACTCCCAATCAGACAGAACTCATTATTTCGGTTTGGTTTGTTGCTATGGAAACTCAGCGAAAACACAACAAGACGCTACGCTTCCGACGTGCTGTCGGTGGGGCAGGATGACAGAAACAGAGACGCGCCCGGTGGAAGTCAAACATAAGCCCAAGCGCCATCTCAACCATAGTGTGATTTGGCTGCCTTATCGCACCATCTCATTGCTCAACTCAAACTGGATACAATTATTCTGAAAACTATTCTACATCTGTAGTGACATCGCTACAAGACGAGAGAATCAAACCTTTTGACCCCACGGCCCACTAAAAAGCATGAATGTATGAGGTATTTATTTTAATATAATTCTTAAATACATTCTTCTAATCTAAAAAGATGTAGCAAATGAGCCTCTGCATCGGAGCATAGCAGCCTTGATCATATTCTATGTGTTAAAGGAGGGGCTACTTAGACACACTTATTTAGCACACGCTTCTATCCATACGGTATTGATTCAAGTATTAAGGAAGAGATAAGAGTTAGGCCATCTTGCTCACTGATCCCTAAATGTAAGCCGGGCGTGCCAGGGACTGACCCCACGACCTTTCGTCTGGGGCCACTAGCCTATCCTGCTCCTACTAATCACTTCCTGCTTCTATTTACAGTCCAATCAGCAACCCGTGGCGGTGGAAGTAAGACGGGCGGGCCGACCAGGGGGACAGGATGTCATTACACTGGTCACACATCGTCTAGGGTTCCCACGGCGACCACCGTGGTTTCCTTCATTTACTTTCACCTTGGCAATGCTACAATGACACGGTCACAGTGTCCAGCGGGGCGTCTTCCCCGCATTGTCCAGTAAATTAGCCAGCCGACGGACGTTACTAATGCTGCGGACTGCCAACATTAATCTCCCCTAAATATGTTTTAACTTCATTCAATTTGATAATTGTCAAATTAAATATTTGTAATAATGGTTTCATTTCACCCCCCCCCCCCCTCCCCACACACACACACACACACACACACACACACACCCTCCTCACCGTTGCTGCACTCCGGGCCCGTCCAGCCCTCCGTGCAGACCTTAGTGCCGCTGGGGTCGCAGCCGAAGTGGCCAAAGAAGTCGTGGCGCGCCCTGCAGAACTTGTTGCAGTGCGGCCCGAAGTAGTTGGTGTCGCAGCGGAAACGCAGGCGGTACTCCAGGCTCAGCGTGTAGCTATGGTGACGCCTGGTCTGCCACTGGTCCCCGGGGTTCAGCATAGAGGACAGGAGAACACGGTCTATCAGCTGACCTGGGGCAGGGAGAGAGGGAGGGAGAGGGTGGGAGGGGGAGAGAGAGAGAGAGAGTATTTTCATACAGGGAGTCAGGCGTTCATGCACACGTGTGTGCAGTTTGTCTTGTATTATATGTTGTCTCTCAATAGGGAGGACAGCCATGTCATTCAGGGGCACAACACCATGGCAACAGCAGGAATGCCACTGAAGACACAAGACCAGGTAGAGCACATGAAAGCAGTAGCAGAAAGGCCCATGCATATGGATGGAGAGGAGGGCACACAGATCAGCCTATAGTGTTGTGACTGCTGGCACTGTGACCTCTGGGTGCTGGGGGGTTTCCCAGATGGGCTGTCATCCCCGCTCACTTATAATCCTCCCTGACAGGCTATTAATGTGTGTGTGTGTACTTAAACGTCAAGGAGATAAAGTGAGAGATTGGGAGAGAGATATAAAGGGGCACCTTTTTGCAATGGGAACACTGAGCGTCAAAAAGTTAGAGAAGAGAGTGAGGGAATACAGTACGTGACAGAGAGCGAAAGAGGTTGCGCGTGTGTGCCTGTGTGCTTGTGTGTGTGTGTGGGGGGGTGGGCAAAAGAGGAAGGGGAGGCAACTAATTGCGACACACATACTGTAACTAATTGCGACACATATAAACCTCCTGATGGAGAGATAAGATCACCGTGGCTTGATACAAAGAATGAAAACGGGCATATTGGCTTGTGTGTGTGTGTGTGGTGTGTGTGTGTGTGTGTGTGTGCGTCGAGGTGGGGGGGTGCTGGATGAGTGAAAGAGGAGAGGGGACAGAGTGGACATTGAGTGTTCTGTTAGCCTTGCCATCCAACCATATCCCTCTCTCCTTCTCTCTCTCTCTCTCCCTCTCTCTGCTAACCGTGGCATGCTCGCTCTCCCAACGCGACCTCTCGCAGCTCCTCTGTGGAAGGCTGCAGAGCCCGTTGCAGAGCCCATAAAGCCCCGGCGGTTCACAGTGGGGTTGCATTACTTCATGGCTCAGAGTCAAAGGACGAGCGATGCGGTTCCTGTGTTACTGCGTCAGCGGGGCAAGGCAGGTGTGTCTGATGAGATAGTGGGATTTCCTCTTGAACGCAGTAGGATGAGGCGTTAAAAGAGAGAGGGGGGAGGGAGAAAGATAAAGCTACATGGCAGTGGCCTCCACAAAGACATGGAGGGTGTATACGTGTAGAGAAGGTCCAGAGCCTAAACCTGACCTTTTGGAACGGGTGCAAGCAAACACAGTTTAAGCAGAGACACAGATTTAGTCTGCGGGTGGTTGAGACTTAAATCTATCTGCCTCTGGTCATCTCCCACTGTCTGCTGTTTCATGTGAAGTGTTTGTCCTTGACAGTGGCTGAGAAAAGCCCCGCAGGAGACAGAGGAGACCTCCGTAGTCTGGCGCACTGCTTTGCAACAGCTGGGCTAGCAACTCGACAGAAATCCATAGATCGGCGGGATAGCATTGGTTTGCGCTGTGATTCGGAAGTAACTGGATAATGTAAACGTTATTGTTTGCTTTTGAACTGAATGACCTTGATCACTCAGACAAAAGCAGTCTTAAATGCTCCAACACGGTTTTAGAGCTCGCGGTAGACGTTTAAATCAATTGTCCCTGCTGGTGACGGCAATTAGTTTCCTGCCACTGCACTGCATCTGCGTGCTAAATCAATACACTTGAAATGCCCCAGCCCAACCATCATAACTTCTCTATTCCACACACGGTGAAAAGGGAAATAAGAAATAGACAGGTAAAGAAGGCAGGCCATCAGACAGACCGACATACATTAAATAAAAATGTTTCATGACGGGTAGTGAGAATACAGTTCTCACTACTTTTCCAAGGACTGGCTGTCAGCAGTGGCAGACACGTCGTTGCTTTGGTAATCCTTTCTGATGGAGGCGGAGGGCCCTGTAAGTCCATTCAGACTGGTTCATGAGCTAAGCAGCCAGCTTCTTAAAGCTGGGCTTTAGACACCATGTACGTCAGGATGGACCGGGGGAGGATAAGTAAATGCAAGGGGACACAGCAGAGGACAAGAGGCAGGAGAGGATGGAGGAGATGAGGGAGGCGAATTAAAAGGTCTGGTTCTCCCCCAACACATCCTTATCCTGCTAGTCATCTTGTGGTGCAGGACTGCAGTCCTTACACTGGTTGGGAGTGGAGGAACAAGGAGGAACTACACGGAGGAGAGGATCAAAGGGACAACTGGGGAATGACAGGAACGAGGAACAGGACATGGAGATCTGTGTGTGTGTGTGTGTTGCCTTATTCCTATAGAATGCAGCTCACATTCTCCGTCACGGAGATTCCCAGATTATGGAGATGAGCAACATGGAACAGCAGGAAATTAAAGGGTCTGGACATAAAACCCTCTAACCTACCACCAACACACACACACACACACATCTCCTTCAGGAAGGTGCCTGAGCGTTCTTATATTGTGACTTTTTAGTAAGAACACTAAGGAGAAACAGGACTGATAATAATAGTTATATTTCTTTCAATGTCTGCGTGTTCATGCTTCTCAGATGCAGATATGCATGCACACACGCGCACGCACACACACACACACACACACACACACACACACACACACACGGCACTCAAACACGAACCACGGCCTCACCTGATTTTGCCGTGTCGTTGTCAAAATCCAGCGCCTCCAACACCAGAGAGAAGGACTTCTGCCAGAACAACAAAGAGAAACATGTTAAAGCCTCACTCACACATTCACATAAGGGCAAATACATTATACACCGATTACGAGCAACTGAAACTAAAGCGGTTACAGGGCCAGCATCACAGCTCATCACGTAAAACATTTAACCCGTATGCTTGCAGTACCGACAGCATCAATGGAGTCACTGTGTGCCAAGGGAGGAAGACAGCTTAAATTAACTGAGGTCTCAGACAGGGCTGCATGCTCTGAGCTGAGTAGTGTGCATCAAAGGCTTCATAGGAACCATGCTGGTTTCTGCTCTATAGTAGCCTACAGACAGACATACTGTATGTTGTAGGCAGGCTGTAGATAGAACAGGAGGCTATGGTATATGCTGAGCATCTATAACAGGCCTGGGCATTGTTTTACATCAACCAAAAACACTGAAAATATCTAACAGTTATGCATATTTATATTCTATGCGACACCATTTTCATTATTCACTTTTTCAATTCACATTAACAATGTTTTTTTATTCAACCTGCAGAGCAAGAACTTATTTAGAATGTTATTGTGCATTATTGTTTTTTTTAATTTGTGATGTATCGTGAACCGGCTAGAATGCCTCACCGGGCCGGATGCGGTCCCGGGGTCTTATTTTCCCAGGTCTCCTCAATAATCACTAACCATTTACAGAGGCACTCGGTCGGCAGATACAACAAAAGGACAGGTTATTTTTCATCCTTCTTCCATTTTGGTGCTCTTTTTCTCCTTTGCCAATGAATAATTCACGCCGGCACTCTCTCACAACACAATCTCAGGCCCCTATACCGCCATGCAACACAGCAGCGCTCGCCATGCAAATCAAAACCCTATGGATCGCGAACACGGCTCTCCTAAAAGGGCTGAACGGATGTGTAGTCATGTCTCTGCCCTGAGAGCCTCCCCCCAATGAGATGAGTGTGTGGCAGGGACGAATGGGAGCCCTGGAGACGGAGGGTGGGATGACAGATGGGTGGATAGCAGAGAAGGTGAGAGAGGTGTGGCTTGGGGGGGAAACTGCGGAGAGAGCGAGGGAGGATTGGGGCGGCGGGCCGACAGCTTCTAGACGAAGGCAAAGACGCAGTCCCCCGTTGGACTGCAGAGGAAGAGAGGTCGTGGTGATCAGGCAAGATAAACCCTTACTGGGATTCACTGCAGCTCACGGCCAGTATGCAGGGTGCCACAGTTACAGCAGGGGAGAGCAGAAATATGACAGGCAGGAAGGGTGAGAGGGATAATTATATAGGAGGCAGCTACAGAATGCATAGGCACACATGAGGAGAACACTTTAAATGCCAAGGAAAAGGGCAGCAACGGTATGCAATGGCAGTATAGGAAATGTGAGTCAGACCACACTACAGATACGGTATGTGTGGCTGTGTTTATGGCCTTGGTTCTTCGCTCTACACTACTCTTCCCCCGATATGACTCCTATCTTGTACTAGTCTCTACCCCTCACCGCCACCGGTTTGTACAATGTACTTTTGAAGAAAAGTGCTTTAAGAAATAGGTTTCTCAATATTTTAAAATAATGTCAGCGGGTTCTGGACCCATATTTTAAAATGCATTACTGCTAAAAGGTAAACCCGTTTATGTGGCTTTGTGGCCATAAGAATACTTTTAAAAAGCTAAGGCAGGTGGATTCACCTGCTTCTTTAAACTCCAAGATGAATGTTTTGACTTCTGCATTACAGTCCCTGCATTGTGAGCTTTAGGGAGTTAAAGAAGGACCTATAGAGATGTGGACATCATTCATGGCTGCCTAATAGCTGTGCCCTGCCTGGGTATGATGTGCACTACTACCAAATGCACACACACATAGCATTACCTCACTGGGCCTCTGCCAGACCACCACGTTATCTATCTATATCTATCTCTCTCTCTCACTCACTCTCACCTCAGTCAGGTGAAGTGAGTCACTGAATGGCAGGAAGGGTGTCTCTGTACAGAAGCCTGTGGGGTCAAGCTAGCCGCGGTCGCCTTGATGAGCCACCCATTACGCACGCAATGGACGGGAGGACTCACCCAAACCCTTCCTGATAATGTTTCCAAAACACACATGCACGACCCCACACACCAATACTGGCGTGTGCACGCTCAGGCACACATACAATGACCGTCGGCAGGCTCAGGTTTTCCTCAAAGTTTCTACTGAGCTTTGAACAAAGCACAATAGAAAGTGCGTGCAGAGGCTGGTAGCCATTAGAGGGCAGGCCTCAGGGAGCGAGCAGCCTGCCTGGGACTAAACATAGTGGCGGTAGAGGAAAGACAAACAGAAAACAACTCCAACCACACACTGATAGGGTGGCCGACAAGTGATCATTTAGCCTCTTTCAGACCAACACAATAATAGCAATATTTGTGTCATTGGAGGCTATAATTGCAGATGGGATGACAGAGCCGGGGTGGATGACGCAGTGGAAAGGTTTTGAGTGCCCCTGTGTATGTGTATGTGTATGTGTATGTGTGTGTGTGTGTGTGTGTGTGTGTGTGTGTGTGTGTGTGTGTGTGTGTGTGTACGCGCATGCTAAAAGCGTTAAACTAATACATAAAGGAGGATAATTGTTGTACATAGGAAAATACATCATACATCACAAGCATTTAGCATAATTCTATTACATGTTGTAATAGACTTCGCCATAAAAACATTTTAGAAATACTTTATAATTAAAATAATTCACTACTATTCCAAGTCCATCAAAATTCTTCTGAACTGTACTGTTGTTGTTGAGTTATGCATAGTCTGTCTGTCTTGCCTGCCGGTCTGTCTGTCGGTTGACCTGTCGATCGGCCTGTCTTTAGCAATACACCAATCTCACCAAGTCAAACTGCCACAAAGGGGATAAAGGGTTTCCCATATCAATAAACAGACGGATGACCCCCATAGGCTTGGAACTGTCTGGCTCCCCGGTCTAAGATGTTAGATTTACACAGACTGGAACTACGCTAATTTCAACCTCAGCACAGACAATGGCAGTCAATAAACCGAGGTCAAATATAGTTTGTTTTCTATTCTCTATAGTTCAGCCAAGCCCATGTCCCAACGGGTCTAATGCTGCCTGCCTCTCATAATGCTATATCTCCCACATCTATCTCACTGTACAACTCCCTGCTGTGCCCCTCTCTCTGGCCTGCCAACCCACCCACCATCCCTCTCTCCTTCTCTCTCAGACATGGGCAGGGAAGGATATCCAGGCAAAGCAAGGCTGTACAAACACAGCTCTACGACAGGAAGGACTCCCAGCCCTGGGAGAGGAATTTCCCTTCCCCACACACACACACACACATTTACACCCTGCTAGACACACAGTCATACACTTCACAATACATACACACACAGGCCATTTCATCCAGTCAGACATGATGTACACGTCTTATTGTAATTACGTCACACCACTACATTTAGTAAAGTCTACTACTAACCTGAGGTTTTAAGCATTGCTTTCCGATTTTTTTTCCTGCAGCCCCTCTACCTCACCCCGGATAAAATGTGTGTCCTTGTTGTGGTGAAGATAAGCAATCATAGCCTATAAATGATGTGCATGTGGTCTGCCGATACACTGTTCCACATTTAAGCCAGGGTAAATAAGATATGATGGGATTTGCATTGGTTCCACAGAATAATGTAACATATGTTGGCAATCACTGTTCAAATATATTCACTAAACTGGCAATACCTTCACATGTCCTGATAAGTACATCACACACAGATTAGAGACGGACTTGGTTTAATTAAACAATAAATAAAGCTTTTATGCACATACATACAATATTGTACGTGCATAATAGCTTTATTGCTATATTGCAATAGCAATGTGCAAATCTAACAATATTGCAAAAAGAAGTATGCAATATTTGTCATATAATTAACAGCTAAGCATAATAACAAATAACCTGTGTACATGCCTGTACAATTTATACCATCCTAACAGATGACAAGTCATCTTAAGCATTTGTGAAGCTATTTATTATACACTCCCTCATATAGTGCGTGCGCACGCACACACGCACACGCACACACACACAGAGAGAGAGCGAGAGAGATAGAAAGAAACTGTTGTCATGGCAGCAGTCGTGCTTAAGCTACACTGGCTGACACTTCACTTGAGCTACTAATTATTAGAAGCTATTACTACGCCAGTGGTTTTACATTGTGTTACAGAAAGCAAACGTCTGTTTCTAACTCAAATATTTTGTATGCTAGCTATACTATTTAGGTATAATTTAATGAAAGTTACCTGTTCTATTCCTTCTCTAAAAAATACAAATATAGAATACCGCTATAATGTTTTTAGAATGCACAATTCTAATGTACCTCCTAGTCTATATACGCAGTTCTGGATTCTTCTGTTAATCTTGTATGTTCTATGTTCCAGAAAGACAATTCAAAAGGCAAATCTAAAAGTCTAGAATCCATCTCTATTAAAGCACATAATTAAATGTACTGTGCTTGCAGTCCATATTTCAAAGAGTCCTATTTAATGATTATATGTGTGATTATAGTGTTAGTTAATGCTCTCGGCAGGCAGTAAATAAAGAGAAATTGCTGTCTGTGAACCACAGAGCGCATAAATAAAAGGATAGCAGTGGCTAATTTATGAATTTTAACAGTCCCTGTGGTTATTAAAGGCTGTCACTGGCCTCAGGCACACGCTCACCCCTGGGAATGCCCATCCACACCTCCCTCCATATCATCATGAGCCAGGTCTTATAATTGCAATGCTCTGTTCTCACATTCTCTCCATCCCTGTGTTTTCTTTCATTCTTGACATGATTAGCAACGGACTCGATCCCCCTTCACTATAGTATTGTCTCCTTCACAACCCCTCCTCCCCAGCTCTTGTAATCTCTCACTCCGTTTCTCTCAGGCCCTGCAACCTCTGTGTGTCTGCACCCCCCCCCCCCCATCTCTCTCTCTCACACTGTGATTCCAGGGTACTTCAAATGCCGTGGAACAATGCTTGATTGGATGAACCATCTGGTCGTTAAACCTTAACCACGCCCGTATACAGTAGCTATCAATACGACGCTGATTGGTACGTTCAGTTGCTACTCGGACACATTCGCAATGAATCCTAGGCTTTCCAGACTGATTCTCACGGAGAAAATAAACTGAAGCTTCTGCCTGTGTTCTGTCACCTGTGCCGCAGCTTGCTCCACCCCCCCCCCACGTCCCCTCACACACACACACACACACACACACACGTCTGTATGTCTATATTCTCACCCCCACCCTGGCCCACTTATACCCCCCCTCCCCTATTAACCCGCCTTGCTTCCACAGGAAATTACCTCGTCTAGCCACTGGCTGCTATATATCCATGGCTGGAGTGTTAGAGAAAGGCATTATGTGTGAGAAATCTTATTTCAGAATAGCTCTAGGGGTATGTGTATGTCTAAACACAAGAGAGAGAGAGAGAGAGAGAGAGAGAGAGAGAGAGAGAGAGAGAGAGAGAGAGAGAGAGAGAGAGAGAGAG
>JAODTR010017782.1:0-11732 GCA_025399935.1 Amblyopsis rosae
CTTGCTGAAGCTGCTGCCCCCGCGACCCGACTCCGGATAAGCGGATGAAGATGGATGGATGGATGGATGGATGGATTTGTAAAAGGGATAATGTACAAAATACATTAACCTCAAAAGAGAGGAAAGATGCTTGTTACCAGATTTAGCTCAAAGCTAATTTCCATCTGCAGTCCCTGACCAAGTTTAGTGTTTCTGTTATTATTTGCAGCGGTGCCACACAATAGCATTGCTGTGACAGTATTCCACAAATTAGAAACTGCAATATATCACCTTGCAGATTCTTGCCAATACACAGCCCTAGTACTGATTAGTGTACACATTATCCCGTTTTTCACAGACAAGCGAACGAAGGCATGTGGAAAAAGCCGGAAGGTTTCTCCAGCTCGTCAGCCAAGCACAGCAAGGACGTCTTTGTCCTCCCCACCAGCCCCCCGCTCAACATCAACGACCTGGGCGGAGGCAACAGCCTGGCCAACTGGACCCCCCACTCGGGGCACGGGAACCCCCCAGGCTCCCACAGGGACATTCATCCTCCGGTCCCCCACAAGGGCAGGGCTCTGGAGGAGCTGGAGCGCCGCTCCACCTCAGACAAGGCCTCGTCAGTGGAGGTCCGACTGGTAGGGGGAACGCATTATCAGCACATTGGTCTGAACAGCCTTGTAAGGCTCGCTTCTTAAGGCACCACATGTTGCATGTTCGTTTGAAACTGTGTACTTATTAGGGCTGTGCAAAGAAATGCTGTATCGATTCACAGTATAGTATCGACATATTTTTATTTATTATTAAGCACAAACAAACAGAAGGGAATAGATATACTAAAGGAAGGATAGACTCGATCACCGATACAATATACATTAAACAGATATAATGTAGCTGTATTTTTGGTATTGCAATGTGCTGCAATAAAATATTATCATGGCCCACCCACCGTGAGGTCCTTGCCAGTACCCAGCCCTGGTGTTGACCCAGCGCTGAGGTCCGTGTCTCCACTCCCCAGGCAGCGGAGCGCGACTGGGAGGAGAAGCGTGCCAGTCTGACCCAGTACAGCGCCCAGGACATCAACCGGCTGCTGGAGGAGACCCAGGCGGAGCTCATGAAGGCCATCCCCGACCTGGACTTTGCCGCCAAGCAGATCAAGCCCTCCTCCAGCACCGCGCCATCCTCACAGGCGCCCCAGAGTGGACCAGGCACCCCGGAGCACCGGCCCAACAAGCCCCAGCACAAGCTGTCCGGAAAAGAGTCCAGTTCAAGACGTGGGTCGGGTGCGAGCAGGAGCTTTATTCTGCCACACGGTCACTTGTTATCTGAGAGAGACACACACTTTAAAGGGGTGGGGGGGGGGGGGTATTTGCATGGGTCTTGTTATCTCAGATGGTAAAAGCATTGCCTGTTTTTAACTACAGTAGGCCTTGTTCAAATATCCAATCATATTCAAGTTAGTGTTTACATCAGGTCTCCCAATATGTACAGTCTTACTTACCCGAGGACACATCCACACACCCCTACCCCACCTCTTCCCCTTTTAAATGTGTAGTAACAATATCCACGACAGTATCCTAGCCTTCACAATGCATTGCCAATGTGTGGGGCGGAGCTTCTGAGGGAGCGCCTATGACATTGAAGGGAGAGGTGTTTTTATTATGATTTGAGAATGACTTACTATACCTTTAATAACACATGTATATTGAGAAGGCACTAGTGACGTCCGTTGACGTAAATTTCGTGTCCCCTCCTGTAGACGAGCTGACCGTGGCTCGCTACCGCACAGAGAAGCCCTCCAAGTCCCCTCCTCCCCCGCCTCCAAGACGCAGCTTCCCGTCATCCCCTGGCTTAACCACCCGCAGCGGAGAGACCCTCATCCCCGGCAAGAGCATCAAGGTGACTTGTGCACCCGCCAACACGTTCTCATTCCCAACTCGTCAGAAACTGCAGCTTGGTCAATGGCCTTTCTCGTCTATTTTCGAAGCATTCGAAAGCCTTTGGTGTTTTAGGATGAAGACTTCGGTCATTGACTGTTACCACCGGTTTATTTTGAGGTGAAATCATAAAATGTAATAGTTTATATTTCGGAATGGGCTATGTGTAACCTATAATTTCAAGTAATTACATTTATGCCGTAGTCCTGACAGGCCACGCGCTGCTGGCCAATCAGCTCACAGTCAGCGGATCGATTACACACAGCTGACCCACTATAACCTTGTCATTGGCCCTTCCAAGGAAGGAGTTTCTTAGTTTCCCGCCATTTTCTTACTATTGCTGCGTTTGTAGCAGGACAACAGCCACCTACCCTGCTCCTCTGTTGTGTTTGCCAGTCGTGCTTGTCATTTATTGTGTGCATAGATAAAGATAAAGATGTAGATTAATATTAAGATAAAGACAAAGACAACAAAGATAAAGATAAAGATATAGATTAAGATATAGATACAGTAGAGTGGCTTGACTGAACTTCCTGTCTGGGGCCGCAGAAGTCCGAGTCGGACGAGGCCGAGGCGCAGAAGCCTCACACAAAGCTGCGGAGGGCGATGTCGGAAAACCCCCGCCCGGCCTCCACACCCCCGACCATGACCTCCGGGGAGAGGGAGGAGCAGGAAGAGGAGAAGATGGCCGCCGAGCTGGAGGTAATGTGTGAGCGTCCGTTTAATCACACCCCAGCAGGGTGTGACCCAGCAGGCCGTACTTGCGCGCTGGTCGTCGTGGTAGCGCACGGTGGAGCAGCGGGTGCCATATGGGGGGCCGCTGGTGGAGCTCGGTCACACACACATCACCAGCCTGGGCTCACAGGCCACCAGCCACACAGATGTCCATGTATGTGTGTCCTGCTTTCTGAGTGGCTGAACCACTGTGACTGTTACGCAGCGTAATCCTGTAGCTCTCACCCATTGTTATGTGGAGCATCCCCTCTGAGAGAGCCCCCCACCTCTCCCCCTCTCCCCCTGCCAGGCCAGGCTGCTGTGGATTGCTGTCAAACACCCTCCTGCACACACACACACACACACACACATACACACACGTGCCACCACCACCCACTTTGTCTGCCATTACCGCGTGTTAGCTAGCAGGCCCACGAAGGCATTCCCCATAACTGTGTGCCGCACGCTGCTATTCCCGCACGTTGTGCGCCTGACCGATTAATCCCGGACAGAAACACGGGACCACGTCACGCTACTGCAAGGCTGGTGCCACAGTCGTTAGACAGCCGCGCAGCTGAGCTCTCGTGCCCGTGCTAATGGGGAACCGCGTAGTTGATGTTGCGGTGTTACTACTGTGAACATACAAAACCCCAATGATGCAGAAAGCCGTGGTGCAGCGTCCCATAGCAACGCTGCATCCCATTTGCTTGAGTGAGCATGAGTCAAACCACTGCTACTATGTTACTGTATTGTGTAGATGTAGACGCGCTTAAGATACACTTTAGTGAGTGCGGAATTCATGTTGCAGTTAGCGTGTGTGCATGTGTGTGTTTGTGCGCTTGCCTTAGCATGTGTGCACAGCTGTAAACTCTTTCACACATTTTGTCAAGCAGCTGTCCGCCACCTCACCGGACAAGCCTGACCTTCAGCGGGAGCATAGTAAAATACAGTACTCAGTCAGCTATGTGGCATCAAACACAAGGGTAAGACACCTCGTACCGGCTGTGCCGTTTAAACAGTCTGTTGACGCAGTAACGCACACTCTCACAGACGTTCCATTGGGTCACGAGCGCCTTACCTCTCTCCTTGCTTTACAGAGGAGGCACTGCTCGCTCTCGACGGCCCCCCAGATCGCGTCGATGTCGTCGGCCCTGTCCCCCAAGGCCCCCGCAGGCCACGGGCCGCAGGCGGCGGACGCCGGGGAGAGCGGCGTTCCCGGCCGAGAGCAGGTGGCCCTGCTGCTGACGGAGTGGGAAGTGAACACGCTCGCCCCTCTGGAGGCGGAGGGTCTGAGCAGCGCCAGCGGAGGGCTGGTGCGGACCCTGACCGTCCCCCCCGAGGCCGGCAGTGAGATCAGGCTGGGCGAGAGGCCGCTGCTGGTTCTCTTCAAGGAGCGGACCAGCGTCAGAGAGGCCTACGGTGCTCTACACTCGCTGTGTCAGCCCGTGCCCAGGCCCAGAACGGGGACGTCCAGCCCCGGCACCGTGGCCCTGGGTGTTGGGCTCCAGCCCGGCCAGCAGAGCTCCCTCCTGGAGGCCTTGAAGAGAGGCATGGCGACAGGAGAGAAGATGCTGGCCATCCGCCGCACTGACGACAACAAGATGGCCGCCGAGGCCTCCCGCGAGAGCTCCCCAGACACCAGCACCGGCGCCAACGGTTCGGCGGGCTCCGAGGAGAGCCCGGTGAGACTCAGGCCGAACCCCCGCAAGAGGGGGGAAGATATCCGGAGCAGCACCTACCAGAGACTTGACAGCCTTGAGGAGACCATCCGTGAGCTGGAGAACACCCTGATTGAGATCAGTGGCCAACCCGCTGTAGAGGCCTCCTTCCCAAACAAGTCCTCCCCGACAACATCCGGCACGCCCACCTCGGAAGCAAAGAAGCCTACCGTTCCACCCAAACCCTCGGCCTTCCACGCCTCATCGACCCAGGTTCATTATTCACACCGACTCCTTTAGGCTCCGATTCTCCAGCGGCACACTCCGATTCCTTTCTCTGCCTCTTCTGTGGGTGAATGATTATTTAAGTGTTCACTTCCAAGCAAGTTTAATTTCTGACGTCTGCTCCCCTGATAAATTGGCGCCTAATTGTATTTCAAATTGAAACTGAGAATCCTTCTATGCGTTCATATTGAAGGGGACAGGCAGCAGACTGCTGTGTGTGTTCTGCTCTGTCCTGACTTGTTAATTGCCTTTGCATCGACCTGTCGCATAATCTACCTCGCCCCTGTAAACCTTTCTATCCTTGTTACTCTACACAGAGAGTAAATAGTGCAAATAAACTCTCGTAATGTCTTTACCTTTTCTGTCTTTTTCAGCATTTTCATTACTGGTTTTGGTGTTTGCTTCTAAGACATATGCCTTCCTCTCTTTGAATTACACGTCTTGCCTGTCTTATGGTTGAAACCAGTGTTTTCTTCTTCTTTACTCTTCCCTCTAAAGCTCTCCTAGGCTTACTGTTATTTTCCACTTGTACCATAACATAAACGTCAAGATGCATTTTGGGGGTTTGCTGTGTTACTATTTGGAAACTATTATACCACCTTATACTTTGTAAGTTAAATTTCCACTTATACGGTAACTGTTTATTTACACAAGGTTCACGCATTGACCTTTACAGACAGGGACACCAGCATGAAGGTCAAATTACCTCACCTGTTAGGTGACCAAGGAACGCGTAAAATACTACAAAGCTTAGCGATTGTCGGAAGATGTATTCTGTTTTGGTGTCCACATGAGACTCAGTGGGGCAAATTTGAAGCTTACAATTTCAAAAATGAAATAAACTAGAACAGGATGACATCTGTGTGGCATACCTGTCAGTAATGCTGTTATGGTGCGTTTTCATGAGTCTAGATGAAGGGCCAGGAATCCACATATCATTCCCGGGGTCCTGTCAGGGAATTACAGCATCTCGGTACATGATTTCATCACCAAAGCGTGCTGTGTCCTACACCACACTAGTTTGCACAGCCCGCTGGGAAAACAAAGATCGTCAAATGATCTACTTTTGAGCCGCATAACGGTTTTAGTTCCAGTCGATAGACCAGAGCAAACTTAATTCGCCCAGCGGCGTGTATTATATTTCTGTCAATATTTAAAATCTCCGTCCCACGTTGAGTGATTGGGGACAGAAGTATAGGGATTCAATCCAGTGCATTAACGCATTTGTTGGAAATACCGGCGGCATAACACAAACTTGGGTGCGTTGTATTTCAGATGAGCCCTCTTCTTAGCTAATGCGTCTGTCTACAAAAGAGGCGAGCAAATGTGTGTTTGTTTTTAAGCCCATTAGAGACACAGAGGAGATCATTAGGCACGGCGCCTTGTGGATTGTGTTCTGGTGAGGCTTCGGATTGTCGGCTTCCATGTTAAATTCCTGTATTCTCCTGCTTCCTACGCCGAACGCCTCCGTGTCACAAGCTGATGAATGGAGAAGGGGATAGTGGCGGTTATTAAAGCCGTAAATATGTCATTGATCGGGGGGGGCACACTCACTGTCTAATACAGTGGTTCTCAAAGACAAAGCTGTATAAGGTCTAAAAGGCTGTTTACCCTGTAAACCTTAATGCTGTTAGAGTGTGGTGGTGGTGGTGGTTGTTGCTGCGACCCCCATCATTCACACTGAGGAAACTACTTTGTTAAGTTATGGATTGAAATGTTGACAATGCTTTCATTAGGAAGAGGAAAACATCATATGGCTATGGCATGAGTCATAGTTAATCTCCCTTTCTTCTCCCATCTCTCCCTGCATGTGGACCCCTCTCTCTCTCCCCCCCTTAGGGAGGGAACAGCGGCGGGGTGGGCAAGGCCCTGCACTCGTCGGCTGCGTCCAGACTGAAGCACCTGCAGCAGAACAGCACAGATAAGAGCAAGGGCAGCAAACGGGAGGACTTTCTGAAGGGCCAGCAGCAGCCGCAGGTATGGCCCACGCCTTCTGCTATACCACCGTGTACCGTTGTAGCTTAATTTCCACTTCACTGAGACCATGGTCTCCCCCCTCCCAAAGAAAACGTACCCCTTCAGTTCACACCCAGTTTCAGACAAGGGTGGTTGCAACACTGGCTCCTGAAGCTGACCACACATACAGTACATTTACAACCATGAGAAGATGAAACCAGGGGAGAGTGATTTGAGTGCTTCTCATGTTTGGTCAGCTAAACTCTGTTTGATTCCAGTAGCCTTATAGCGCTACCAAAACACCCACCTATGAAGTGTAGTGGCACAAACTTGTAAATATGATGCAGTGGGTCTCGTGTGCGTACGTTTGCGTGCGCGGCGTAAGCAATGGAACAGCAGACTCAGATATAGAAAACAAGTTTAACGGTCAGGAAGTAGACCTATGTATGATGATTTTCACCGCAAAACCGACTTACTCTTTGCATCGCAGTTTTCATACAATCAACGGAATAGTAATAACGGAATAATCACTCTCTCCCTATACGCATCTCCTTGTTTTCGGGACACTCCAAATCTCCCGTCGACCCTCCCATAAATGCATATGCATGAATAGGAAAGCGCAACTTGCGATGCTGTGTTCATTCAGCAGGCAGAATAGCGCGTTAGCCATGTGATGCTGTGTTCCTTCAACAGGAAGAATAGCGCGTTTAGGCGCAAAGTGCGACATAATCCCGCCTAAAATGGGTGCTAACGCGTTAGAATGTGAGGCCCAGTATGTAATCTGATTTATTTCTATATCACTTTGTTGTCAGAAAGTGACTCAGTGAGTAAGCAGCTAGTAATTGTGCATGCGTAAGCTCGCAAGATAAGTTCTAGTCAAGCAAGAGAATGCAGAGGTGCTTCTTGCCTGCCACATGCCTGGGAAATTTAACTGTTGAAGCGTGTCCGTTCTGTATTATTTGGCCCCATCAGCACAGACCAGGGGAAAAAAACATTATTAGTAATTTAAAATAAGAAGAACCAGTTAAGTGGACAACAAAATGTGCTTTGAAGATGGCAAAACATTGACACGAGAAAAAAGAGGCAAATAAGTCGAGGGCTGCAGTAGCAAAATCTCAGATAGGAACCGTGTCTTTTAAGAGGCCTGCTGAATCCAGTCCATTTAAGAGGCCTGCTGAAAGTTCAGTTCCTTGTATTTTTTCATCAAATTGGCCTCTTTCTTTTCCATTTATACATTTACTAACTGACAATGTTTATACATATACATTATCATTTTTTCCTAATTTATATATTTCTTTACTTTTTGCCCTTTGTCATTCTCTACTGTTCTCCACTTATTCAGTCCCTGATTCATGAAGTAGAGTCGGTTCCCTTGGCTGACAAAAGCCAAATGAATCCCGTTATTTAAGAAGGACAAGCACAAAACAGCCCAAAACAATACCAGTATTCATCCTCAGATGAATAGAAACTACTTAAAATAAATTGCCCCTCAGCTTTGTCCTTGTGTGCCAAGCTAGCAAAGTACAAACATACAAATCATGACAAATGTGTTTTAGTACTGGGATATTTGTATTGAAAGAGAGAATCATCTGTTTCTAAAACAATGGTGTTTGCACTGAACAGTCGGAGTCAGGCATAAATAAAACCTGCATACAAATAAATAAACTCAGCTGCTTTTATGTAATTGACAAGAGATGTAGCGTTTGATGTTAAGCATAATATATTGTATGTTCATTTCACAACCTCTTTTTATTCTTAGATTTAATTATTCATGATGTCAGTGAACAATTATGGTTAATCTAACTTTCACTCAGTACTTATTGAGATATAGATTTTCCTTGATCTCCTTCTGATCTCCTTCAGTGAATTGAAATCATTTAATTATTGATGCTGTATGTTTTCTGCAGACTCTGTATGACAATGTCAAGCCAAATAGTGTTTAAAAAAACAAAACAAGAATACTCTTTGAAATGTTTCGAACAAACCCTTTAAACAACATATCTCTCTACTGTAGCCTCCGGTTTACTGGCATGACATTCGTGAAAGCTTTCAAATTTTACAGTACATGCTCACCCAAAAATATGAACCAATGTGAAAGGATTGCTTATTTATCTTACTGTTGGTCACTTTGAGAAAATCTCATTATGTTGCTTAGAAACGGGTCAAAATAAATTGATTGTCGAGCAGAAATTGCACTCGCGCGTGGTAAACAAAGGTGCCATCAATTTAGATTTGTACGCAATATAACTTAAATGGCATGTGTTTGAAATTATGTTTGTAAATAATAAATTCCTATTAATGTGCAAACAGAATTGGAATCAGCACTTTTATGTTGTGGCCTATTGTGTATGCTAAAATTAAACAGTAATTGCATTTTGTGGAGCCGCGGTGGGAATAAGACCTTATGCTGTGTTGCTTATTGAGCACACGTCACTCTGTTTTTTTCCATTTCCCCATTTGAAGCATCCCTGTAGAACAATAGTGGCCAGTCCATTCACCCATATCATTTAGTGTTTATCTGGTAGTCAAATTGAATAAAGAATAGCACTCTCATAACTTGATTGTTGTCAACGGAGGCATACACATCAATTTAACATAAATATTTAGATCCTCTCTAGGGGGATGCAGGTTTTTTAATTGTGTACTGTACATTTCAAACTGTTTATTTCTAAAGACTTGGGCAGAGCTTCTATATAAAATACATAATAAATATAAAACTCAGTGCGATGTTGTGGGAGAGCCTCTTTTTCTAGATTCTTCTTAATTTTTTTTTGGCTCTTGTGACAATTATGATGAATATACTATATCTTTGGTGCATAAAATGCCACATGTTAAGGCTTTGCACCAAGACGGATAGCCGGTTCATGGTCACTTCGGTCTCTGTGTTGCTCGTGGATGTCCAGGTGTTCTTTGTCACAGTGCCTAAGCATATAGAGATAGATAGAGCCTTGCTAAGAGATGCTAAGTTAAGGATCCTGCGAATCAATGCACTGTATAAGAACCTAGTTCTATGATAAGAGCAGACCATCCAAGGTCCACCATGACAATGTGAATGCTTTTCATGTCAGGAATTTATTTGGCCTCTTATTACTTCTGGCTGTGAAACAGGGTAGTCAAAGGTACAGGGTGCAGAGGCAGGGGCCCGGGGTTGTCAAGGTCTCTCCCAGGGGGGTTGTCTTTTGGCGGGCACCTCTCGGTGCATGGGTTGAAAGGAGGCTACATTGCCGCTTGTAACAGAATAGAATAAATGTGTTGTCGAGGCTTGACAGGGCTTCCTCAGGCAGAATGAACAGTCCCCGCTCTCTGGGGACGGGTGGTGGCCCAGGCTCTCTGGAAGAGTAAAGCCTCCCGGCAGAATGGAGCGGGCCTGCACACACCTCACAGCGAAAACTAAAAAAAAAAACTTTTATTTAAATCAAAAAAACCGAGAGAGAGAGAGAGAGAGAGAGAGAGAGAGATTTTAAACTAGGCTTATTGGTATGCATGCTTCGTCTTGTCAGACGCACAATTGCGTTTGGTTCAAGTGTGTTTGAGGGCTGATGTTCCTGCGTTTACTTTTCGTGAGCATCTTATGAGTGGGAGGTAACCGACCATCCCTCGCTATGTGCTCTGCATTCACAGACCTCTACAGAGAATTACTCATATGATCCGTTTAATAATATCACCGTGCACCCTATGCAATATATTTCCGTCTGCAAACGTATAACTGGGATCTCAGTTATTGAAGACAGATCTGTTCCCACCCTGTCATGCATGTGGCGTGTTTTGTGTTCCTGCCCACACACACACTCCTGGGTCTCTCAGATAGCCCTCACCCTGTGTTCATGGAAGCAACACAAACGCCTGTTCATACCCGTAGCAAACGGCGCCATCTGCCAGCTCACTCCGGCATTGCGTCGACTGCGTGACGCTGTTCCGTCGAGACTATTTTGCCCGTGTTTTGATGCCGGCCCGTGGTTAAAACACCAGACACAGTAGAGCGGGCTGCGGGCAGAATGCCGCTGGGCGTCCATCTCACCTTGACTAACGTCTCCTGTGCTTGTCTCTTGTCCTCATTCCGTCCCTCCCGCCTGTACCTGTGACGCACGAACCACCCACCCACCCACCCCGTGACACCCCACACCTCTCCTGGCCTGCCACCACCACCACCACCCACCACCCCTGAAGCAGTGAGCCACCCCACCCAGCATCAGCAGCGTCTCTCCTCCATGCCAACGCCACCGGGCTGCAGAGCTGCACACGTCTGTTCCTACACCCCCCACCCCCCCTTCCCCCTTGCCCCCTTGCCCCCAGGGCTCCTGGCATCGGACCCCCAGCACCTCTTCCTCGGTTGCTCAGAAACGGCTGTGTGTGCGTGTGTGTGTGTGTGTGTGTGTATTAGTGTTGGTTAATATGCTTCTGTGTGTGTGTGTGTGCATGCGTGCGTGCGCGCGAGCGTGTGTGTGCGTGTATGTGTATTAGTTTTGGTTTGGAAGCAGGGGCAGTGATAAACTGGGGCAATCAACCTTAATGAAGTTCATATCAAATATATATCTCTAAATAATATTGCCTTTTCCCCCTGGAAACCTCTCCTCTCTTCACATTCCTTGGCCAACCCCCCTCCCCATCCCGGGACCTGACCAGGAGGCTGACACGGGGTTCGGCAGCCTCCGGCCCTCGGGCCCCACGGTGTTGGCCCCCTGCCCGAGGAGGTATCCCCAGGAGAGGGCGCTGTCCTCCCCGACGGCCTCCAGCAGCCTGGCCAAGGCAGGCCCGCCGTCCCCCAGGCTGAGCGCCGAGAGCCTGCTGCTGTCCGCCGCCGTGCGGCAGCACCGCTACCTCCGCCAGCACGGCTCCTCCGTTCTGCCCAACGGCGGGCCCGCCGCCTCCTCCTCCTCCTCCTCCTCCTCCTCAACCACCCCCCCAGCCTCCTCCTGCACGTCCTCGCCGAGGTCCACCAACTCCGCGCCTCCGCCTCGCCCTCCCCCCTCTTCCCCCCCAGGCTCCCTGCCCCGTTCGCCCCCAGCCTCCGAGCGGGGCGGCCACAGGGTGTGCAGCAGCAAGACGCTTCCCAGGAGCATCTTCTCCAGCTACACCCACTGAGGAGGGCACGTGGTCACCTGTGACAAGTGATAGTGCACCCACTATGCATAGTGGGGGAATGAACACATTTCCACCGCTCGTCCGCTCCCACTCCCCTCCGCAGACCTCCCACGCAGTCCTG
>JAODTR010017782.1:11832-25712 GCA_025399935.1 Amblyopsis rosae
TGCATAGTGGGGGAATGAACACATTTCCACCGCTCGTCCGCTCCCACTCCCCTCCGCAGACCTCCCACGCAGTCCTGCAGCCAGTTGGCCAACCACGGAGCACACAAGAAGGCTGGCGCTCGCACCAGCCGGTGGTCAGTGGGCACATGAAGACGTACTGTATCATTATACACTCGGTCATTTGCCAAATCTCACTCCATGGGTTGTTTGTGAATTAGTTCTAATATCTAGACTGTGACCTGTATCATAGAGAATAGAGTTGCAATAATCAACACGTGAATACAGTCAGTGTGTGTGTGTTCTCTATTACATCACCCACACGGCAGAAAGCACGAGCCTGCGCAGTAAAACCACGCCGATGGAGTTTGAGCTTTCCTAAACTGTTTTGCGGTTACAATTGGCATTTCCGACTACGCTTGCATCACCTGATGTGGACCTCTGAACTGGTGCTATATTTGGTCCCTGTTTGTACACACTGTGTAAAGAGTTTACATCGATCATTCTCCTGACCTTTGACCTTGACTTTGTTTCAACTGTACATTCCACTGTCTAATATCGCAGGGTGAAATGGGTTCAAGTAGTGTTGATTCATCTCACCTTGGTCATGTGCCCCTGCGAAACGGAGTTGTGTTTAACAATATCTTAGCCAGTTTAAGGAGAGCTCTGATTTTAAACACACACACACACTTTAAATGTATTGCAATTTAAATATGAAATGTTTATATTAATAAAAGCACATTATATGTAGTGACACTATAATAGCACATCTGTTACACAAATAAGCTTTGAAGGGACCAGGAGGTGCAATTATACAAAACAAATGACTAATGATTATTAGCTAATGTACATTTGTAGCATATAGTGAAACATGACAATCAGGATTTAGTAACATTTAGCAGCCTGCACATTGCCCTGGTACACCAGACCACAAACACACAAACATTTTCATGTAAATTCCGGGGAAGCCAAGCTGTTAAAAAAAACTAAAGGATAAAAAAGTATCTTATTGTGATGGTTTATTTATGTTATTTATTTTATTTTCCTTTTTCTTTCATAATCTTGTTTAATGGTCCATTTCTGACATCTATTAGACCATGGATAATGCACACATAATATAACAGCCTATAAAGAAACAAAGGAAGATTAAAAAGTGATTATCAACAAGCTGTGAGGAAAGAGCTTTGGCTGAAATCGAAGCCAAGTTGTTAGAAACGACCCTTTCTTCTTTTCTTGGTTTAGCTCTTTCCAGTTCCAGTTTAGAATTAAATGGTATATAAAGATGTACATTTTGTACAATATACACATTTTTGTGCATTTGAGGCTTCATATTACTTCATGTCTTGCTTTTTTGGAGCAGTACTCTTGTATTAGAACAACTTGAAAACACAGAACACCGAAAGTAAAACATGCTTCAATTTCAAACAAACAAACAAACAAACAAACAAACATATTGGCCTATACTGCATACTGTATATGGTTGGCACTCATACAGTATGACGTCCACACCTGAAACCGATTTCAAGCTGTCAGCCTTCTGATATGTGACTCACAGGATTTGTGATGTTGTTCACATTGATACATTGTTGTGGAAGGATACAAAACAATAGCTTGACTAATGGAGCTGGTGTTAAGTGAAGGCAATGTGAAGAGGGGTGTTATTTTGGGCAATGTGTTTGAAGGAATATACTGTAATAAGGCGTGTTTTCACTTTTCTTCACTGGGAGTGCTTCTGATGTGCAATATATATGTGCAATATATAATTACCAGTCCCACAATTTTACCCTAGCTAGCAGTCTGAGTCTGAAACAACCCAGTACTTTATCTGCAAGAACCAGTTACCATGGTTTCCCATTGTGCCATAAACTTTGTTCTTGCCAGATTATTCTGTGTTGACAGTGTTATCACATCAGCTTTGACATAAACAAGCATTTTACCCAAAGAAACATCTGTCAAAAAATGTCTTGATTGTCACACACACAGCCATAGTTTGACACACAGACTATGTACAGTACGTCACACTTGCCCAGTTAATTTAAAGGCTTCCCCAGTAAAAAAAAAAAGAAAAAAAGAAATGCACTCTTCCTTGCCGCTACGCTGGGTTCCATGTCCATCCTGGGTTTCATATTAGAGTGAAGCCAAATGAAAGGAATGTCCTTACTCATGCTGTTCCATGCTCAAATCCATAACTCCCAGAATGTTGCCGCATTTGCATTTCAAGAATGCTGGCTCCCAATGTTGAGCAATGGGAACTATTCATGCCTTCCTTCCTCCCCCCAAGTGAAGTCTGAGATGAGAAGGCTCGGTGTGACAATGCTTTCTGGAAGGACTTTCAAGACTAGTGTTATTGGATTATAAATTCAACATAGCTGGCGGTTGAGAGGGCTTGTTGATGATAGCGACTTCCCCTGGTAATCAAAACCAGTGCTCACGAAAACTTGAAATGAATTGAATCACAGAGGAACTATACATATATAAATATATATAAATAAATATATCTTAAGTGAGATGTTTGTGTATGATAATATTATACTTGTGAAGAAGTGTGATATATATAGGCCTAGATTAAATTATATTAAATCAAACGTCATCTCTTCGGTTGTATATATTGGCGAACATTTGTACAGATTCTTTTTCTTTTTCATGTCATTTAGAGCGATATTGCTTTTCACATCTGCAGCTTATTTATTCATGTGACAAATGTTTTTTATATTGATTTGAATATACTCTATGTATAGATAACAGCCTCTGTACAATACAGACTGGAGTTCTTTTTTTTCAGGGGTTTTTATTTGTTTGATGTGTAAATTAGATTTACACTTTCCTTGACGCTGTTGTACAAAGAGCGTTTGTGTCCAGCAGTGTCTGTACCTACACCTGGCATAGGAGGCTTTTCTTGTTTCTACATTTCTACATTTATATTTTATCGGTGGTCATTATATCCTTTTTTTTTTTATTTAGTACTTTTTGCATATTTTTATAGCTCATAAATCTGATACCAATAGGAGTTAGGTTAGTGACACAGAAACAGACACTGTGTTTTGTGTTTTGTTTTATGTGATTTTTGGTGTTTGTTAGCTCACTCGGTTTCGCATGAGTGCTCTGCTCGTTGGGTTTATTTGCCTTTAATTGACTCATACCGAGCCCCGCCCCTTTTCACCTGTCCTCCAATAACAGTTGAGCATTCTTTTAATCAGACAGCAATTCCTCAACTGTCTGTTTTCCTGTAAAAGCTTTCTATGGTCTTATGTCCAACCTAGTTACAGTAACTAGGTAGTACAAGTGAAAGGGGCGGGGCTTGGGATAGGTCAATTATCCTGTGTCATGGCTGTTTATGATCAAGGGGAGGAAGGAGTGCTAGTGTTGGTGGCCATGGTGAAATAATTAATTGTCTCTTGCTAGACTTTTTACCAAAATGGATATGCATTACTGTTGCCCATTCAAGCTTTCTTGCTTGAGTGTTATTGCGATGGCTCAGTAGCATTTGTCTTTTTTCCACTGTATGTTGTTTTTCCAACGAGCCTCCATTATGTAGTGTGTTGTATAGCTTTTTACATGAATGTGTGGACGTTAAAATATACTTGGCATCAAAAAAAGGTATCAAATCAATATGTAAATACGTCATTCCTAGAGAGTTTGACACCTATGTCCTAAAGAGTTTAAAAAAAAAGAAGTTTTATTAATAAAATACGATCTTGGGTATAAAGTTGTATACAAAAACAATGCATGTGATGTCCCAAGCTATCGCACGGCGCAGAAAAATGAGCGAGCGAGTGAGAGGGGGCTGTTAAGGCTAATGGTTTACACCTGTGACGAATGACAACACAATGTTTGGTATCTGTGACACAGCATTCTCAGTCATGTGTAATGTAACATGAAGGCGGAGAGAACGACTGCTGTCCAGAACGACCCCCGACCAGAAAACATACACACAGACACGCACCGATAGTGGTGCGCTCTTCTTCCCACAGAGTGATTATCCTATTTGTAGAGTAGTGTGATATATAAACAGAATAATACAGAAAATAAAATAGATCTATAATATATTAATTTTAAAATCTACAGATAACAAGATACTAATTTATCTTTGTGGATGCCATGATATCTTGTGAGAAATGTGTTTGATTTTTTTTTTCCTGTGAGAATATTGGCAGTTGAATCTGCCTTTTGTACATACTTTGCTGTGATTGTGCGTCTAATAAAGTGCAGCTCTCTTGTACAGTCATATGGTCTTTTATTCATTATTTTTAGAATAGGGAATATGATATTTATTGATCTTCGCCTACCTAACCAGAATTACACTATTGGTTGAAACTAGCATTAGAAAAATAATTGGTTTGAAAGTTCAGCTAGTGAAGACCTTCCTGCACCAGTATGAGTGGTTCTCTGCTCCTCCACCTTACAGATTTTCCATCCATCAGCCACACTTGATTCTGCCAGACTGTGTGTATTGTAGCAGGATTGGCCAATATGACCAAATGCCGCTTACTGACTGACTGACCTTGTTCAAAAGCAGAAGCGCTCATTTCTATACTGAGACAAAAAAAGCTATCAATTAGTCTACAAGGCTGTTATCAAGAGAAACACTAACACCAGAACAGCTGATTTAACAGATTAGAGATGGAAGGAGTAGGCTATAGACTACCGCATGAAAATGTTTCACCACATTGCTTATTTCCAACTGTGTGCTCACACGCCGACACATTGCTTTGCCGTCATGCTTGTTTATGTCGGCGAACTCGGGCTTGAGAAAGCTTGAGAAATCTTGCCCGAGTTACAGACTTCCGAGTACAATGGATATCACCACTAGTTCTGACTTGACGTCATAGCAAGCAACATGGCTGCCCACCCCGTCAAATAATTCATATTACAAGTTTCAATAAATTTTTTTTGTAAAACACATCGAAATGCAAGTTAAGATTTTGCTACATTAATAGGCTACACAGTTGGATGTGTGAATTTATCATTTTTAAATGTGTTTGGTCTGTCATGTCAGCCTAGTTATTTTGAAGTAGTTTTAAAGTATATAGTCAACAAGGCTAAAAATAACACAGCAGTGCAGTTCACGGTGCTGGTACAAGTGAGGCTCAATGGTCGGGCATCCATGTTTTCTGACCTCACACAAGCTTCAATACAGAGTAGCTAGCTGTAAGTGACACGTTTCCCAGTTCCGACAACCCACCTCTGACTAATGTCGAACGCAGCATAATGCACCATGTAAACAGTGGCGGTAATGCCCCAATAACGTTGCATCCCAACTACTGTGGAGTTTCACAGAGGAACCTTCCATGCTAAACTATGTGTTGGCCAGTGATGTTGGATCATGACCGCGGCCGGCTGAACTAGGCTTGCCTAGTTGTTACTTACTTGTTGTTTGTTTCAGAAAATAATCATTGATCGAAAGGGGAGGAAATGTGGGGTTCAGAAGGCATCCAATTGAGGAGCGTAATGTATCTTTACAGTGTAGAAACATTATAGGCCCTTGCATTGTAGAGCAGGACAAATATTAAATGAAACATTTACAAGCAAAAAAAAAAAACAGCAAAAGAATATTGGATTATTGTTTTTATATATCTTATTTCTTTGTCTTTTTTTTAAGGTAAAATGCAATATAGACACATAACATATAATGTGTACATATTGTAAACAGCGATACAACTTAACAAAATCTGACAATACAATATTTACATACTCAGTCGTTTCAAACTTTAGAAAAAAAAATGCATGCCTGTTTAGATGTGTGTTTCTAGCTAAAATGTACTCATAACATGCGGACTCAAGAATCCGGACGCTGTGCAGGTCTTCGGCCATCAGTACGTCTATACGGGGCATTTCTCAAGTCTGGAAAAGAAATGCAAATCTGTTTCAATATAAAGCCTTTTAACTACACAGAATTCGATATTTCTGATGCAAAAAGACTAAATGTACACTGTCACAGCTAGTAGTAGCTAGTGGCTACACCTGGTTACAACATATTCAAGTCATTAACATAATAAAACAGACCATTGTGTTTTTGTTACCTGTAATGATGTCTTCCAGTGCTCCATCCTTCCCCTCACGCACCTGAGGCTTCACCTGTCGCTTCTTCAGCTCAGCGATCAAGTCCATCTGGGGCATCTTGGGTGTCATGGGCGACTAGTGAAATGTTATGTGGTTAGTACCTTATGATTACACTAGTTTCACAGTGCCATTGGATTCAAATAGGTATGATTGAAATATGGACATAGATATTATTTGGCAGGGAAGTCCTACATTTTGGTTTCCAGGCTTTTTAGGAGCTTCTGCTTGTTCCTCGCTTTCCTTTTGCATTTTATTTTTTCGCTCATTTTCCTGGATTGCATTCTGTGTTCAAACAAATCAGAGACACCACACAAACCCATCAGGAGGAATCATTTGCAGAGGATAAACATCAGAAGCCTTAGCTCGCTTCCTTACCTTGTAAGCTTTGACGAAGCGCACAAACGTAGGGAAAAACATGGACGGCTGTGTTGTTTTGGGGTTCTCACCGAAATACTCCACAACTGACCCGTATGCCTCCTAGAAAAGACCATCGCAGAAGGGTGATTATAAAAGACGTGATGAGGCGGTGCTCAAAGTCTCACTGGAATGTTACTCCCACCTGTGCCTTCTTGCTGTCTGTCAGTAAAGAGTCAATAAAGTCACTGTTGGCCTTTATGAAGTCATTCAACACAGCGTTGTCGTCCTGCACTAGAAACTCCTTCTTGGCCATCTCCATTCCCCGCTCTAAGGTACGGATGTCCTGGAGGATACCTTCTAAGGACACGGGGAAGGGGGGGGGGGGGTGTAAATCCAGTTAACACACACTACCATCATAATTCAAGATGGTACATTTATCGTACACTGTGTTTACCCAGAGCAGCCTTGTCCACGAAGTGCAGCTCAGAGTGGAAGGAGACCAGCTCAGGGTATTTCTCTTGGACGATGTTGGCAATGAAGTGTAGCAGTGTCTGGGAGCGGTCTGTTGACTTAGTCTCCAGAAGCTAACACGAGACCGGCGTGGAATGGAAATATCAGTCAGCCAATCAACATTCACAGTGTCATTTCATGTAGTTGAAAGGACAGAAGAAGGCCTCTTACCAGGTCGAGGCTCTGCAGGCGGAATCCAAAGGCCGCTCCTCTTTTACTGCTGTTCATGTAGTTACCGAAGGCTAGAATGATCTGAAGTAGAGCGCATTTAATTAAACATTTGAATAATTCACACACTACTACATGTGTAGATAACCTGTAGTTATGCAGCATCAGGCTCTATACTCACTTCTAAGATCTTCTTCATTTTGGCAGAAGATTTTATGGATGTAGATGCTGCAATGATACAGTCTAGTTGCTGTGTGTGGATGAAACATAAAAGAAAATCAATCACATTTGTATTATAACATAAATGACACCACTCAGTGCAGAATCACTTCTCATACATAAAGTTACACTCCTTGATAGCATAATAGTAGTTTAAAAACGTCAGTTTCAAATCAAAACCTTGTTTCTAGCACTGGAGTGCACCTTCAAAACAAGCAAAATAACTTACCGGCTGTAGGCGTTTAACAGATTCCGGGAAGTTCCCCATGTAGGTGAGAGTGTTTATCCGTTGACTCAGGCGAGGAATCTTCCCAAAGCGAAGCATGAACTGATCTTCTTCAGCCAGCTCCTCCATTGGCCGTCCTTCCTTCTCATAGTTCAGCAGAAGCTTCTGCTCGTAGTCCGATGGTATGAAGCGCTCCATCAACTCCAGGAAGTCTAAGGCCAGAGCTTTCTGGTCATACCTGGACAGAGATGGTGATGGAGTCAATGGAAATAGCTCACAACGGTTTAGTCTATTTCAAATGTAGATGCTTAGAACAGTGGACTAGACCCTCAAACTAGAGCCTAGCAACTGTTTAATGGAGCTCATACGTCTCTATGGCAGTGCAGATTTGAGTTGGAGTCATGCCCGCCTTCCGTAGCGTGATGGCCAGATTTTTGGCCTTGTTGGAGTCGATCAGTGACACCTTGCTAGGAGCCTTTTGGGCCACCTTCACCTTCAGAGTCTTCAGGTCTGCTGGTGAGCCCTGAGCCTTGGTCTTAAAAAGGTCCTCAAATCTGTCCATGTTCAACTCCTGGTGAACACAGGCAGAGGAAATAGTTACAGGACGAGAGGGGGCATTTTGTTGCTCCCAAGTTTGCCCCCAAGTTTTCTACCCCAAGTTTGCTACTTACCCCCAAAACCTGCTCATCGTCCAGCTCTTTGAAGACGGTGCCTTCCACCTGGTTGGGTTTCAACGCCTGCCAGTTGAGCAGTGGCATCCTGAACTTGGTCTGGATGGGCTTCCTGCTTTTACCTGCTACAAAAGGTCAATAAAGCACACAGAGAGCAAGAAAGAAAGAGAGAGAGAGAGAGATAGATAGAGAGAGAGAGAGAGAGGGAGAGAGAGAGAGAGAGAGAGAGAGTGTTATAAACGCTGTAATAACATTGTGTTCAACTACGCCATGACACTGTTGTGCTTGTCCTGTGTAACTCTATGAAAGCCTTCTCACCGGGCTGGACGCCTGGCGGAGGTGGAACTCCCGGACCAGGAGGTGGAGGAGGAGGAGCGGGCGGTCCTCCACCAGGAGCAGGAGGAGGGGGAGGGGGCGGGGGCGGACAGGAAACGCCGGGAGGAGGTGGCGGAGGTGGTGGTGGTGGAGGAGGAGGAGGAGGAGGAGGAGCAGGAGACGAGGTGTCCGTGCCAGGCGGTGGAGGAGGAGGAGGTGGAGGGGGGGGAGGGGCGGTGGCGGAGGAGGTGGGTGGAGAGACGGAGTCCGGAGCAGGGATGTACTCCACCACGGTCACAGGGACCACCTGGATGTCCAGGCTCCCAGAGGAGGTGCGCTCCAGACGCACCAGGCCCTTGTCCTGCAGCTGCTGCAGCTTCAGCTCCAGCTGGGAGGGGCCCTGGGAGGGGAGGGGCAGGGAGGTTGGGCCCTGGGAGGGGGTGTGGCTGAGACGCTCGCGGTCCTTCTCCCGCTCTCGGTCCAGCTCCCGCTCACGCTCTCTCTGCTGCAGGGAGCTGACCTGGGCACACGACTCCCGGAGGCTGTCCTGGAGCGTGTGCCCGCACACACACACACACACAGAGAGAGAGAAATAAATCAGCAAGGCTTAAATGATTTTGTACATCTATTGATAATTGACGCTATTAAAGCAAATACCCAATCTCATATCATATTTTCATTATGAAAGAATGGGGTACCTGTAGGAGCATTGTTAGACCGTCTCACCACTGTCTGGAGGTATATTTGATTGACACCTCCGTAACCCTATTCTTTATCCTATTTGCTAGGGCGGGATAACTGACATCTTACAGGTTCTTTTATAAAGCCGTTTGCTGGCCCGCCCAACATCCACTCAAGAAGGAGGGTATTAACCACTCACAGCGCATTAGCATAGCGACATGTTTATCGACCAAGATAAATCTTTTGTGGTATCTCGTCGTGTCAATTTACCTTGAGAAGTCCCGTTTCTTTAGTGGCTTGGAGGAGCTGGGTTTCTATCTGAGAAATTCTCTCTCCCGTCTGAGCCTCCATCTCCTGTAGCCTGGCAGCCAGCTGTATACAGCAAAATACGACATAGCACAAACAGCGTCACCAACAAAAGCGTGTAGCGTTTGCATCAGCGTGTACATTCAGTATGTGCCTCTCTTGTGCTGGTCTAGTCGTTGTACTGTTGTGTCTCTGTGGCCTGGCGGCACACCTGTGCATTGTGCTCCTGCAGTTCTTCCAAGTGCTCCAACACGCCGCCTCTGTTCTCATGGTCCTCCAGCAGGGCTCCCACGTCAAACACGTTGTCCAAGTAGGCCTGGATCTGTACCTGGAGTTTCTCACTCTCTGTTTGGTGTAGAGTCTGACACACAGGCAGAATGGTATGAGAGAGCAATTCACGTGTGGTGATTGATGCAAGCTGGTATACAACATCTTGTTAGTGCACCTCCAGATATTTGTCCAGTCCCAGGTGAGTAAACTCGAACTGCAGGTGAACACGGAAGTTCATGTCCTCCACAGAGTGGACCACGATGTTTATGAACTGCATGCAGGCCACCTGAGAAGCAAGGCAGTCAACAGCTCAGCGACACTTTCTCTCTGTGATTAAAAGAACACATCTGAGTCTGAGGAATGAATATTAACCAAGTGCAGACCCACCATGAAGTCAATGTTGCTGTCATCGTTCATGAAGTACTCCATTAGCTTCTCAAAGCGCTTTTTTTCTCGGCTCACCTAAAATGAAACAGAAAGGACGTGCAAATGTGCCTATTGAGAAATAATGTGTTTCATATAAATATCTTACAGCGATGATTTGAGAATGATGTACATGTCTTGATGTAGTAAGTAGAACAAACATTTACTCTGTGCCCGCTTATGTCCACATGGGGGCATAAGCGGGCACCAGTACTACAACCTTCAGGGCATTAGTCTGTCAGTGTCAGTGTCAGTCAGTGTCAGTCTGAACCATGTTCATAAGAGAAGTGTATGGTGTCAGTCGTACAATGATATATTATACAGAGGAAGTGTGGAACAATAGTGCAACAGAATGAGCAGCGGAGGAGCGTCAAACATGCTGACGCGAGTGAAATAAAAGGCGGCTCGCCTCTCTGAAGTTGTCAAACGCTGAGAGAATGATGTCATGGCCGCCTCTCACGAGGCACACAGCAGCCAACAGCTCCAACACGAGAGCCTTGGTTCTGTCACAGAAAAGGACATGTTACAAAAGCTGGTGTGGGTGGGTTGATGGGGGTCAGACACACAGTCTAGAGTGAAGATACACTTACCTGGGATTCTTGCTATTCAGACTGAGGGTTATCTCATTAACGCAGCATGGGTGAGTCATTACCAAATTGAAGCCAGACTGCAAGAGGAGGACAAAATGAATGGCTGTAAATGTGTTGGGCCTCGTGCAAGTAGTCAGGGCTGTGGTGTGTACTATATGTATACCAGTTAAACCATATTAACATGCTATTCATTTGTTCACTCTTGTATTGAGTCAACAAGCCATATTTCTTGATAGAATTTTCATCTCTTCTGCTGTAGGGGCTGCTTTGTCATGAATAAAGAATGGTTTTAAGAGTTAATCGATGATGGTGACACATCTTCATCATTTGAAACTGTTATATGTAACTGTTAAATGTAATGTTAGCTCGTCGATGTCACAATATAGCTATAGCAAACACCAAATACTTCTGCTCGGTAGGGGATGCACTGCGGTTGTGCTATTAAGGTGCTATACCTGATAGTTCATAATGGCACGTAGACACATGATGCACACATGCACGTCATCTCTCTGGTTGCTGAAATTGTGCTTTTTATTCCTCTTGTGGGCCAGTGTGTTGCTAATCCTGCAAATGATGTGTAAAACAGTTTAGAAAGAAATGGTTGCAAATGCAAATAGAACGCTGACACTCAAATCTACACCAAATGACATAATATGACTTTGTCAAACTACTTCGTGTTTTACTGTTAACAAAACATTTAATGTCAGGGTGACATATACAAATGGTTGAACAGAACAGTTTCTTTTAAACCCTTGTGGTTTTATTGTCTCACGAGTAGTCATGCTTGGCTACAGCATGCATCAGGAAGGACTCAACCTCTAGATCTAGATAAGTTATTGTACTACCTTATGGTCAATGCACGAGCAGCTCTGGTCATGTTGTGCGAATGTGCGCTAGGAGTGCTTTTATTTAAGTCCTCCAATGACTTCTCTGTAGGCTTTCCTCTATCTGAAAGTGTGCCACCATTCTCAAGGCCCTCCACGTCAAACCTGTAAGAATGTGTTTTTATATGATGAAGACACACACGGGTGAAGATGTTTTATTGGACAGCTGAGAGGGGTTACTGCTGCAAACTCACGTAGCGTCACTCTGTGCATTGGACAAGTACTCCACCAAGACATCCAAACCTCTGTTTTCTTCATTGAGAAACTCCTGGGCCCATCTACATACAAACAATGCATTGTTTAGGTTACATTTGTGTGTGTGTGTGTGTGTGCTTGTGTGTATACAGTATAAACAGTATATATATAGATAAATGTACACTAACAGTAATAAAATACATGACAATAGAAGTAGCTTTTTTATCATCTGACTAGTGTTTGACTTGTTCATCTGAGTCATGGCTGCTGAAACAAAGCAATTTGTATACCCTTTTCTCCCGTGAAGAAGCTGAAAGTCACTGTGCAAAATGTAAAAGCCATCATTTAAAACTGCTATACAGAAACCCTGGGTTACATTGTGACTCACCTGCCTAATAGCCCGTCAAAATAAAGGATAAAAATCTATTAAATGTACACATGGTAGAATATGTCATGGTTTTGTCAATATGGAAATAGTTTCCATAAAGAAAGGGATTCATTGGCATTATCAGATCCATCTTGTGGTGCTTACCCAATATGATTAGTGCGAAGAGATATCTCTAGGTCTTTAAGGACTTGCGTGGCATCCAGGATCCTTTTCTTGTGCTGAAAAATATGGACGTCAGTATTCATAACGCGTACATTCAGGTTTCCATAAATAAAAGAGGAAATAGTGTGCATGTGTACAAAGTACTCTACAAACCTTGCGAGGTACTGGAACCCCTCCTTGGTCTTGATAGAAACTCCTGATCTTTGTCAGATAGGTGGAAGGAGGGCTCTTCACCTGAAACCTCTCCTATGAAAGTGGAATTGGCGTGGCACAGGATTACATTTTGCATGTGAAAGAGTGACACAGAAGTCCCAGACGGTGACTACCTTACCAGAGACACACACATCTCAAGTATATTTTTTGCGGTTTGCTTCTGCTGTTTTAGGAAAACTAACGCAAATAGTTAGGTTTCCATGCCAATTGAAGCTTTTCGTTACATGAACTGTGCTGGCGATGCACAATAAACACATGACTTTTAACATAACTTGCTCTGTACCCAAAGTACATTGCAACATACAGTATACCTGTATGAACGATAAAGGGTGTTGCAGTGCTCTAATGTGAGTTATGGGGACAATAGTTCTCTTACCTGATCACAAACTAGCTCCCATTTCTTCTCGTTGTCATACTGACTCAAAAGCTCCAATTTATCAGGAGGCAAGTTCATATAACTCTAATATAAAAAAGAGAAAGGATGATAAATATTAGAAAACACAAAAGTATCAACTTCATGCAATTTAGAGCACTGTCAGGTGTCAGAAGGAATGGACACTGTAATAATGAACTGAATAACTGGCATAACTGGCAGGTAGATAAACAGCGATATCTTATTTGCATATCATATTTCAAACCTCTGGCTACAGTGCAATACATAGTATTAGGCAAGTATTAGAGTTCCAAGGTAAATTATAAAGTGAAAAAAATACAAAGGTTACTAGATCTTAGTAAAATTGGGGACTATAAAAGATAAATGAATACATGACCAAAGAAAACAGGAGAAACGTCGCGTGGAAAGTAATCTGCTGCAAAAACAATAATATTAGAAGAAACCCTTGCATTGGTGTGTCATTAACAGGCGGTAAGCAATTTAATGCATTTTACAATGATGTTGTTGAAACCGTCTACTGACACATAACATTAACTGATACAGCTTCATATGTCCTTCCTGAACCACCAACCTGAGACTGTTTACTGTGTTTACTGATGGTTGTCATTGGTTACCATCACCTACAACTTTATGATGATGCTTTAGGCTACATAATTTGTAATATTGTAGTATTTGGTCTAAAATCCTTAAAAGCATGCATAGCAATCACAATATACACTCACCTAAAGGATTATTAGGAACACCTGTTCAATTTCTCATTAATGCAATTATCTCATCAACAATCACATGGCAGTTGCTTCAATGCATTTAGGGGTGTGGTCCTGGTCAAGACAATCTCCTGAACTCCAAAC
>JAODTR010017791.1:0-25712 GCA_025399935.1 Amblyopsis rosae
TATCCATCCCGACATTACTAGGTAGACTGTCAAGCTGTACACCCTCTGAGGATGTATTGATGGCAGACACACTGAGTACCTGCCCCCTGTTAACTAAACTATCAGACTCTGCACCCTCTATAAATGTTCTATCCTGTATCCGCACATGCTTTAAAGTGATGTGTCATACCATTACAGAAAGTTCCATATTGAACGAAGTGCTTTTATACTGAATGTATTCATAATAATACATCAGTGTTAGGTGCACGTGTGTTTTTCCTTATATTTATAGTCAATTGTGTGCGTTAATTGGGTGGGACAAGACGCTCGTTCATGTACGCTAGATTTCAAGTATAAAGAAAAACTGGAGTGGGATGTGCGTGCGCACTGTTTTATAAATCTGAATATTTTTGTGTGCACGCACTTTCTGTGTTTTGTTTGTACATTGTAGTGTGAATTATACGCACAGTTTTATAAATGACCCCCCCGGTCTCACTACGCCGCTTGTGGTTGGTCAACTGTCAAAAAAGCGGATGACGTAAGCGCTTTCTCCTGAGAAGTTGAACTTTTTTCAACTGAAAAAGAAGCCCAGAGCTGCTGAAAAAAGGCGCCTGTGGCAGTGTTTCAGTTGGGCGCCCACGGCACTTTTTAAAACATGATCCGCTCCATAGGGTTACAATGTAGAAAAGAGGCCGACTGCTTCCGAAAAGAAGTTACGTCTTAACGGCTAAGTGACATTTTACAAAACTGTGTGTGAAAGCATTATTATATACTCTAGTGCCCAATTTATTTATATTTTTCTGTATTTATGAGAAAGCTTTCTGTCTATGTACTGTAGGTGACCTATCAGACAGCAGAGCAGATTTATACACCGATAGAAGGAAGCGCGGATTGGAGGTGTTGAAATTGTCTGTAATGTTTAAATGGGGCAGAACCTGGAGCCTCTGTGCGTGTGTGAGGGCTTTATCCCATATAATTGGTGTCCTCTGGATAGCCATCAGCCCTAATGGCACGTGTGTGTGCGTGTGCATGTGTTTACAGCATGCTGTGTATTTCATCCCTGAACTGTCCTTCCATCCGTCTGTCAATTAATTAGTCTTTCTGTCTATCCTCTCTCTCTCCTTTCTGCTTGTGCATTTAGCTTTCATCATGCTTATCAGGTCCTTCCAAAAGTGTCTTGCTTGGCCACCACAATGCTAAAGCGGTGTTCTTTGCTATGCAGTCATTCCCATGCTAATCCTCTTGAAAAAATATCACATTTGCAGTTTATCGTTTTGCTTTACTGTTGTAAACCTTTGTCATTGATAGAGGTTTACCTTTGTCAGAGTTAACTAAATGTAATGATTGTTGGTGAATAATAATTAATTTCTTGATTATTTAACATGAAATTACGTCTTGGATCGGTAGGATGTTGACATTGTTTGACAGAGTGATGTTCTTTCAAACAAAAGGATTATGCTCAATATAGGTCTGCAGCTTAAACCTCAGGCTGGCCAGGAATTGAATTGTGTGTGTGTGTGTGTTGGTGAGTGTGTGTGTGTGTGTGCGTGGGAGTGGTAGAAATACGTATTTTAGGTTAGGTTTGGAATAGCCATATCCTGAACACGATTGATCTCCTGGCCAACATCAGACAGCACTAATGATCTAAAATAATCACTGAAGCAAAGGATCAGTGATTAGACGTGACCTATAACCCCAGTCCCAGAGGCAGAACTCTTGACAGGGACGATGAAGGCACTGAACCATGAAATAAATCAAATATATACTCTGCTAGCTGAAAATAGGTCAAATTATCTACCCAGTATGAATGCCACGGGTATTTGTGAGGTTTTTTGGTTATAATAAAAACACTGTCAGACAAAAAAACTAACAAATACATTTGAAATAGATCAAACAACTACAACATTAACTAACAAATTAACTAACAAACAGCTAACTAAATGTATAGGCTGTATCTCTCTCTACAGTATCTATAGCCTAGTATATCTCTTAATCTACTTTACCAGAACTACTGTGTAGTATTTATATCTATATCTATCTTTGAATTATTGCAAAATAGATACTTATAGCGCTAAGGTAACACTGTTATTGTAGTCGTTTGCATATTTGTATATTGTCCTTGCCAGGCACAGAATGGTGGTGTTAAGGCAGAGTGGAAGGTGCTGGTCCTGTTGGCTACCTTTGTCTGGATATCAGCCACTCTCAAGGGCCTAAGAGGATTAGCTCGTGTTATGACATTAAACTGGAAGCGCCGTTATCATCTGCCGCCGCCAACATGCCTAGAGCCGCCACATAAGCGGACTACAGACCGCTAGGAATTACTGAGCAGAGATTACAGATAGAATCTGGGTTTTCCCTCCACTTATGGCATTTTACTGGTGATATTTGATTTGGAACACATAACACTTATTTCTGCGTTAGGTTTTCAATATGTGATTATTACAGTAAATTGCCACACTGCCGTAATTCAGGAAAACAAGCTGCTGCTTTAGATTTGCGTGCACTGCTTTAACATTCCACAGCCGTGCGCGACAAGGTCCGTCTGCACTGCCTCCCACAGTTTGCTGTCAGCTTGATGCATACCAACACATCTATTTGTTGCAACCTCCCCCCCAAAGGTGAATGAAAGAGGAAAGAATAGTAATGGATGGGATAAAGGCCTGACTATGTTTTGGAGGGAAACAGGGAGAGAGAGACCAGTTGGCAAAGTTGAAGTTTGGATTTGAGTTTGGATGTACAGTATGATATTTGGAGAGAATTGAAAACCCAGGTGGTCACAAGAAAACCATTGTTAGCATCCAACATCCATTCCCAGGTGCACTCATTACTGTCCCCTCACGTATCATAAAATGGACGAGTCCAAAGTGACCATCATTCAAAACACTAGAATGTTTTTCAGAAGAAAGAATTAAAAGAAAAAATACATCTTTATTTGCTATAAATACTAACTCTGCCTCTCCTTGGCAACCTTGGGGACAAAGCGGCAGGACTACTCTTGGACCCTAAGGTGTTTTCAGAATTTATCTGGTCTGACACACAGTGGTATTCATCACAATGTAAAATGCCCGCCTCTGCGATACATCACCATCCAGCCACAGGCCCACCGTAAATCAAAACTACAATGCCCTTGACGTCTGCATTAGGCCCATAAACTGTGGCTTTTTCATACAATGCCAATGGGCAGTGTGTGCACGCATATGTGTGTGTGTGTGCGTGTGTGCGCCATGGTGTGCATATGTGTGCGTGTGTGTGTGTGTGATATTCCACGTGCCGCCATGCCACTGTGAAGGCATGTGCGCTTTGGGCTGTCTGTCTGTCTGTCTCTGTCTGTCTGTCGCAGGCCTGACTAAACTGTGATTTATCGCTTCTACCTGGCCGATGGCTTTGGCCCAACCTCAGGGTGGTCTATGCATTACACAGCCCCATGTCTAGATGAGAATAATGTGTCTGCACAGTGTTCAAACAGGTCCTCACACACGTTCACATGCAGCTGCTGAAATACCACATTTGAAGTTCTGCAGTAATGCTTGAGCATGCACACGCGCGCACACACGCACGCACGCATTTATGATTACGTTGACGCGTTTAAGGGCCATCGTATCGCACGTGCACAACCGCACGTACTGCAGAGCTCATTGGGCATGCAGCGCGGAACATGCGCTGCCTGTGCTTTATTAGTAGGAAAAGCCTTGTGTTTGACTTTCAGATTAACTTAGTAGCCAGAGATCAGTGGCTGCGTTCACCTGGTGTCCAGTCACAGAGTTCCTCTCTGTTTGCAGCCATGGTCAGACAACACTACCTTGTTTCTCAGCAATCATCCTCGGATGCCTTTTGAGGCGCTGAGGCTCAAATAAAAGTTTTGTTCAGTGATGTTTGACTTCCACAGACCGTACTGCCTTGGGTTTTGGCTTTTCGAACAGGTTTAAAGGCAATTAGTGCTTCTTTTCTGACCTGTCTTGAGTTATTTGCATGCTCGGCTCATGCAAGTTCATTCATGGCCTGTGAAGATTTTCCTGTGGGTTGTGCATTCTATTTCTGACATAATGTATACTCTGAAGTCCACAGCGAGAACCAACAGCTAAAAACCTACAATCCAGTCTGGATGCAGCCAGTAGATTAAACCCAAAGCCGTTGGCGTTTACAATAAAAATCTCCAGATTGATTTAGGCTATTCTATTTAGGCGGCGGATGCTGTTAATAGCGTTTCATTAACACAGGTCGAGCTGCACGGTGATAATTCAGCAGACCCCATTATACTGAGGGCATGCACATCATGTTGCATAACAAGACGAGTAGACATCACAGATTCTGTGATGGGTCTCTTCAGTTATTTGTGTTTTTCTTCTAATGATTTCAGTTGGGGTGTTTATATGGACCTGAAGAATACCTGGAACTGTTTTGTTGTCACAGACATCAACAGCAACAGAGATGATTAGGTTATGCATAGATAATGATGAGATGTTTACACAGCAAGGAGCAAAAAAGATGCATACCTAAAATAGAGATGTGGATAATGTGATCCCTATTTGGTTGCTAGAATACAATCCCTCACGCCAAACACATTATGCCAAGAATTGGAGTTTAGAGGTGCGTTCAAATTCAGGTAAACGCATTTTCTTTACACTTGATGGATTTGTGTAAACATTTCAAATTTTTATATTTAAACTGTAACTCTTAGTCCAGCGTTCATGTGTTCCTAGCACTACAACAATGTGTTCGCAAACGTTCCCAGTGAACTCAAAGCAAACGGGAAACTGTTTGAACGCAGAGTCTGAGCTCTGTACTTGACGTCCTACAGCCTTCCTCCAGACAGGAAACATACTAATTTACTGAACACACGTGCACACATGCACACGCACACACACGTTCAGCCCTCAGTATTCACAGCAGGATCTCCACTAGGCTCCACAGCAGACAATCTAGCTCTCTGTAGTTGACATCAGATGGAGACATTCACCATTGGCAGACCGTTAGGCAGGCCGCCAGACTGGCAGTAATGTTTAGGGAGAGCTATGGCTGTTTGTTGCCCGCCATCAAAAGGATTGCAGGACATGGCAGCTCTCATTAGTTGAATGTCTCATCACGTTAGAAGTTTCATTAGCTTAATGGTGCTTTCTTTCCCCCCCAATCGGATCAGCAAAATCATAGCCTGTGTATCATTCGATAGTGTACATCATGCACTGTACACTAGAATCTGCTGTCCTAGGCACTGCAAGTGTGTGTGTGTGTGTGTGTGTGTTTAAAAAATATGTTCATCAGGTATACTGCTATACACACACCAATGGAATATCCACAGTGTACTTTGCATTAATATTTAGTAGCATTTAGTGCCATTTTTGTCATGACTGTTTACTGGGTTTTCCCTGTGTCTCTCTGCCTGCACTTCCCCTCCCAACCTGAGGATGTCCTCACTGTCTCTCCTGCTCCATGTGTGTTTGCCTCACCTGTCGCCAGTCATCCCTTCATGTGTTAAATACCCTGCTTGTCTGCCCTGTGCTGGATCATTTGTCTATATTCACTTTTCTATTTGTGTCTGTTTTAAGTTCTGTTCTGCAAACCCGGTCTTCAATAAACCATCATAACAATATTCCTGCACTTGGGTCCTCATTACCACCTCCGGACGGGACAACGTTCATGTGTGGTTGTATCATTTGATTATATTTTCTCAGAGAGAATGGCATCTTCTAAGATGTGGCTTTAGGCATGTCTTTAAGTTATCGTGCCATCTTTGACCTTGAGTCCAACCGCATCAAATGTGAATGCGTTTTCCAAGGAATACGTTAGATCAAGCGTTCACGGCTTTATTATTCCTGATCAGTCCGTTCCTGTAGGCCGAGGGTTTTTGCAGCAAGTGTGGGTCGTCCACTAAGGGTAAAGTTGTTTTTATGTTGTCCACAAAAACCCTACTTTCTCCGCAGTGCAGCTGAGACAAGCAGATCCATTAGCCGAAATTCACTCCACACTGTATTTCTCTGTATTATCTCAAGCCCCTGGGTCCTGTTGAACCCCTGCCCTTGCTTTTCTTCAACTATGTCTATCCTTTTTCTTTGGGGCTCGCCTCCCACCCATCCTCAGGAGAGGAGACGCAAAGTGAAACGAATTGATGAGAGGCACGGCTGACGGATAATTTTGTCAGGTTGCTGGCTCTTCATTTTCCTGCACGAAGTGTCTTTAGTCTTCCATCACAGACCGTCTCTGTCTTGGTCATGACGCACGTACACGTGCGAAACACTGTGTGTTTTGAGGGTACATGAGAAAATTAATTGCTGGAAAAAATAACTGTGTTATCAGTAGCAATTTTTGGGTCTTCATTGTCTGGGAGGATTTGTACGCTAGAGACGGTGACCTCAGCCCTTTTTAAAATGGGTCTGGTACAGTCACATAAATAATTTGTAAGTCAGAACAGGGAGATACATTTACATCTACTATAGTAATTAATTCATATGTGGCAATGAATGCATTCTTACAAGGAAAAATCTATAAATCTGTGCAAACACTGCCGTCATATCCATTTATTGTCCTGTGAATGCAGCTCCATTTTTAAAGCTTTATATGATACGAGTCACATAAAAATGTGTTTTCAGTTTATTGTCATGTAGGGCATTACTGTAATGGCATGCTGCCCCATAACATATGCAATGCAATATAATGACCAGTACCTTAACCACAAGTCACATAAACAATCAGTTAGCACAGGAAATGCAGACAAGGGTGCAACCGCCAATGGCCTTTACAGGTACAGTGCATACTGTATGGTATAACAGCAGAAAAGCAAAGTGTTGAAGCAACATAAAGAGTAATATAGTCTGTGTTCTACTGTAGCTACATTAAACAAACAATAATTCCAAATTAAACATTAAAATTGTCACACATAGCAGTTCCTGTTCCTTTAAATTCCTGTTGTTTTACAGGAATCTCCATTCCTCTGTTTATAAAGTTGTTAATGCTATAATATGAAAGGTGTGATTGAATAGGGGGCGATTACTCATTTTAAAGAGTCATCTGCCGACTTTCTGATGGCTTAAGGGGCCAATGCATTACTTTCACTGATGAACTGAAATGCTACCGTGCAGGCAGCATACTATAATTACGTCTAATTAAATATAGATCCAGATTGAATGTAATTTTCCTGTGTGCCAGTTGTCATCTCAGACACAAACTAACTTGCAGGGTGTGTTGTGAATCTTTATGGTATGTGCTTATTAGATTTCTAATATTGTGACTTTCAATAGGAGGGCTTATATGAGAACAGATCAGGAAAGCTGTGCAAATAGAATTAGATCAAACTGTTTCACTTAGGCTTCCAGATGGTGCCCGCATCCAAGATTGAGAAAGGCGAGATGGAGGGAGAGAGAGAGACACACAGGGAACAGAGAATAACAGTTAGAAACAGACCTGCTATCATTTATTCATTGCGGCTGTCTTATCATGATCATTTGTTAATTGCCAATTTAGTTTGATAATTGATTGATAATGCAATGACTGATTTAGAAAATGTATTCTGCATTTCTTTCTCTCGCTCAATCAAAGTAAGTAAACAACTTAATTTCTCACTTCTCCCTGTGGTCCATCGATGCAAACTTCACAAACACAAGGGGAAAAGCTGGTTGATAGCTGTTATTTAGTATAGCACCATCTCTGTGCTATAATTTATATCACTTACAATTACCAAAGCTTCTCCACTGAATGGTTGACTGAATTTGGGGATAAAGTAAAGTCAAATTAGCACCTCAATCATGCATCTACAGTATTTGACCCTATCAATGATTGTGTTAGTTAATATCTAAATCACTTCTCATTTACTTTGTTAGTGTCACCTCTGTTTAGATCGTTGGATCATTAGTGTAGGGTTTGTGTCTACAGTCAATTTGGTAGTACAGTATTCACTGCCTATGAAGGCACAGGGTCTGCACACTGTCTTGAGTACTTGCTGAATGGGCCTTTACTTAGCATTCCTCCCTATAAAGTTAAGTCACATGTTCTTATTCATGCCAGTCAAGTCTGGGATTTATTCAGAAAAAACTAATTTAGGTTTTAATAAAGCTGAAAACAAGATAAAACGATCATAAACCGCAAACCCAGTGTCATTCTGCTGTAATCACACTCCCTGTTCTGTATGTTGGCTGCAGGATTTGTCTATAAATAAAACAACTCAAATTAGCAGTTAGACGCATTATGAAATTACTCAATTTGTAGACTTTGTTTTATAGCAGATTATCCCCACTAATTGCTTATTTTTTAGTTTGCAGCTCAGGTCTTTCAGAGTAATGGGCTCATAGATGAGATTTGGCAGTCGAACAGAGCGGCAGTGAATGCATCCATCTAGCCCGGCCAAGCCCCTGAGAAGCCCAAACACTGCAGTAGCACGATGTGGAGGGCAGCACCAGACAAATGAGGTGGATTTTGCTGAAGTGAACGCTTAGTTTTGCTCCCTCACGCCCAGGTCTTCTTCTGTGATTATGCCAGACTGCTGAACAGCATTGGCACTGTACTGTACTAATGTGACCTTAGGGACATTTTAACGTCACTGTGGGAGTCGCAGGCCAGCGACTCCGTGTCACGGCGACCGTTATGTCGTAAGATATCGCTCATTATGTTACATAAAACCATTTTGCAGTCAGGGAGAGTAGACAGAAAGTATCCTTTCACTTGAACCTTGAGAAACCGTTGAACAGGAACAGATGGCCTTCCTAGTTGCGATGTAAGTTTCAATTGTTTATTCAGCGAGGACATTGCTAAAACATCTCCCATCTCACCAAATCTATGTCCTGATATCGACTAATGCAGACTGACTTCCATTATGATAGAAAGCTGCACTTATCTTATTCCACATGTGAGGTATCTATGCTTCTTGGCATGACAAGGCATGGCATGTGCTTACCCCTGCTACTAATGTAACACTCGGCACGGGCTCATTGGTGAGAAGACATTACCATTGGTGGCAGGTGTGTAGAATACCAGGGCAGAATTTTAATAGAAGGCAGGTTTGTGAAGGGAGAGTGTGGAGAGACTGAAATAAAATAGAGAGGGGGAAAGAGAGATGGGTGGGATACAGGAGTGCTGTCGAAAATGATGAGCTTCTCTAGCAGGGAAATGATACAGCACAGCCCCCCATATCTATTGTATTAGGCTGCAAATTACCAGGGCATTTGTAATGAATGGAAAGACAGGGAGAGAGAGCAGTAAATAACAGTGGGATTGACAAAGAGGGAGATTTGTGTATTGCATGGTGTGTACAGTATGGTAGATGTCATGTCGGAGAGTCAGAACATGACTCCCTTTATTATTCGTGTTATGGTATACTTTGAGCATCAGTGCCCACTGTAATGAATATTATTAGTTATTTTGTTTTCTCAGATGAATCGCCAAAATTAGGTCTGCACCATAAATAATGGGTGGATCATTTTGGTTGTTGCAGTGTTAATCATTGTTGGAGACCACGATTGAAAAACTTACATTTGTCCCAAAAAGAGTGTTTCTAACTTGTAGTGGATTGGACATGACACAAATAGTTCACGATACTGTATGTAACCAAACCCTAACCATCACCAGGTAAGCAGTGAGCCATAAACCTAACCAGGAAATACCAGAAACATTATTTGATGTTTTTCTTCTTCTGATGTTTGTCTTCTTGATATAAATGCACATATTGTGAATAATGTGCACACAAATGTAAAGTCCCCAGACAGTGACTTAACTCTGAAACCAAAATGTTCATTAAAGTTATGTATAGACATTGGGTGATATTAATGAGGATTTACTGTATACTAGCATCCGGGGGGAACAAAACATGAAAACTTACTGTAGGAATGTGGAATGTGTTCAACTTGGTCTGTCAAACAGTGTTTTTTATTAAGAATTTAATAAAAACTATAACCTTGTGGTACAAATATTGAGCGTTACTGAACTTGTGTCTCTGTATTTGCGTTTGAGTTCTCCATTAGGCCCATTCATGTTATTATTCAGGTACGCATGTTCAAGAGGGCAATTGAGCCACTTGGGTTAAAAGCCACAGTGTGAAGGCATGGCCGATCACTCTTCATTACAACATGCAGGCATTAGAGTGCAAGCTGTGTATGGAACAGGTGTTGTTCTAAATGTTAGCAGGTGACAGGCACGTTGTACAGACCATGGTGTGTCTGCTTATTCTCTGTGTTCTGGGTTTTCTCCCCTACCCCATTAATCACTCCTCTGTCTTTGGACAAAGGTCCCCAAGGCAATGTCTCAGTATGTAATAAGAGTCACAACTTGTAATGCCAACATGTTGCTTCTGGTCAAAGTTTCCACTAGTGCTTAATAAAGTTAGCTAAATTAAGGATAGGTGATATCTACAGTCATTGCTTCAATAACAGGATGTATAGCTTTTCAAATGGGTTATATGTCCCTTGTTTAAACCAACTGGAGATTTATTCAGTGAGATACAGCTCTGGACATACATGCTGCCTCAAAATGGTTAGAGAGGCTAATGGCTAATTAACTCAGAAAGAGAAAACATCATTAGCAAAGTAGAAAATACGGTGGCATTGCAGTAACATGAATGCTAACATTTGACTTGCTTCTTTAGGAGACAGCTTCATCAGGCATAGGCATCTTTAGTACAATTATTTAATTAAACCTAATTTGAACAATGACTTTCCATGTGTACATGCACAATTAGTGTTTTGTCTCCAAAAACCATAAAATTCCTCAGTTGAGAGAAAGTCGCAGCACCTGTTTGTTTGAATTAGGGATGGTAAAATTCTCAAGTTCTCACTGATGCCTTTATTATAGAAATGTGGCCAATATTATCAAACCATTTGTACCATATTGGATACTATTCTTTTGCATCATATCTTATTGTGTTGAATCAAATCATGTTGAATCACAATGCATTATAATAAGGGTGAATCATACTGTTTTGCATTATTGCTTCACATGTATCTGGTCATTTAGCTCCAATATAATTTTGCCTTGAGTATCATTCTGGCTACCCTCCAGTTCAGGCATATTTCCACAAACCCTAAGAATTGAGCAGTCTAATCACAACCATATATCTAATTATGCTGTTTATAGCATTTTTAAAAACCACGTTTCATTGCTCTGATTGGTTGTAGGCCTATGCAATTGCTGCCAGAGGCATTTTGGTCTGCCTGTTGATAACACCCCTTGGAAATTGAGAGACAATCCAGGCTAATATGCTTTTGCAAATTTGACTGTCGATGCCATAGCTACTGATCATTGGAAATGCATGGATGTGTATTGTGTTGGTCTCAGTGATGGAGATGCGCATCCCTAGTTTGAATAAGAATCAAAGAAACATGAATGGACCCGATTTCACTCACTGTAAAATTCTGTCCAGAATTGCAGTACATTACACACCACCTGTCGTCTTTGTCTTCTGAGACTCTTCATTGTCTTCCACAAAACCATGTGGGTGTCAAACTCTAAATGTGCAACTGTACTGCTTTATCCAGTAGAAATCTGCATTGATGCATTTAAGAACCAATTCTGTTTGGCTCACTAATGACATCAAATATACAGGTCTATAAAGTATGGATATTATAGTTGTATGTTTTTAACTTAGCTTAATACATTTTTTAGTTTGATAAAACATTCTAATGGACGCTTTTCCAACTTACTAGAAGCATGTACATGACATGCTCACATACACATTCATAAACCGATGGTGGTGTCATCAATTAAGGTGCCATCCTATCCCAGGAGCAGTTTGGGATAGGTGTCTTGCTCAGGGACACCTGGGCACTTGACCCGGATGTAATGGGATTTGAACCAGCGGCTTTGATCACTTGTCAACCCCTTCTACCCACTCTGTCACTGTCTGCAAAATTATCTATTATGTAGGACTAGATGTTAAGTATCCCATTTTTGCACATAAACCTTGCTGCCTAGATACTGTGGGGTGGTCAAGTGTGTGATGGCACCTTCCGGGTTATCAAGTGGGCGCCCTCTTTCCTCGATGTTTCGCTGACAAGCCCACGACACCTCCAGAGGGTTCAGCAGTGATTTCCGGCATACCGGAGTCCCCCTCTAGCTGCCATCTACTCACTTGAAGCCCCGGGTGAAGTCCTTTCTCTTCAAACAGAGCCACTGACTAACCGTCTTCAGCCTCTCTGGACAGGTCCTTAACTGCCTGCCGGTGGCATCTCCCTCGCACTCCCATATCCTGAAGTAGCCTAGATGTCGATATGCCCACGAACCCTCTGCAGCCCACCTCGACCGGTCGAACCTTCATTTTCCAACCACGCTGTTGTGCATCAGCTTTTTGCGCTCGTAGGCCTCCTCCACTCCATCCTCCCAGGGTACTGTTAGCTCTATGATATACACGAGATTGCATGAGACCGACCAGAACACCAGGTCTGGTCTAAGGTTGGTTGCCACAATCTCAGCTGGGAAGCAGAGCCTCTGGCCTAAGTCTGCCACCATCTTCCAGTCACATGCCCCGCCAAGCTGCCCAGTGCCCAGTCTTGCTGTAACAGGTCTGGCTTGACTCTCACCTTCCTGGACAAATGCTGTTGTCGGCCAAAGGGATGCAGAGGGAGGAAGCCCGTTGATGTTCATCCGCCGATTTTCCAGAATTGCTGCAAGACACCGTAACACCTGGTTGTGCCGCCAGGTGTATCTGCCTTGGGTGAGGCTGGTCTTGCAGCCTACCAGGATGTGTTTAAGTGTTGCTGGATTCGGACAAAGAGAACATGTAGCTTGTTATTAAGCTTTTATATCTTTTATATTAAATTTAATTGTGGCGAGTCAGGAAATGTGCTGTATGGGCCTATATATAATCTGGCACGGCAGGGTCAGTCATTCTCAAGAACACTTGAGAACTTTTGAGCTCAAATCTAAACAATATCCCTTAGTCCGCAGTGGCGCCCCCACACGTTGAAATGTATCGCAAAGCCACTAGTGGCTTTGTTGTTGTGAACGGTGTTCGCCACTTTATGTTCCTATATGTGGAGCCAGGGCTGTGTAGGAGTAGCCTACCGGATTATTTTTTTCAGCACGCACATACAGTACGGTAGGAAAATAAGATAGCGAAATGCGAGGAGTTATTTGCATAGGCTAAAGGTTTGGCTATTTTACACTGTCGATATTCCCAAAGGCCTGTCCAAGCATAACATACATACACAAGTAACATGCAGTATACTCACACAGCATTACATTTACATTGAATATGCAGAGGGATGGGCCATTCGGGTTGAAGGCATCTCTATCATATGAATCATTTACCTTGTCGGTGTGCTAGGCTAGCAGCGCTCATCACTCAATGCTGTAAAACCCATTTTGCACATTAACAGCGACCAGAGGGAACATGTTATTTTATCTCTAAGCGGAGAGGACACCAACCAGTGCTATTTACTGAGGGAGAGGGCTATCAGGAGAGAAACTGCAATGGGGGGAGCAAGTGGGATGTCTGAGAGAGATTGAACTAAGATCATCTTAAGGGAGCCAGGCGAAGAGAGAAGAGGTGTTTAAAGATTTAAAGAGTAAAAAAAGGCATTATAAGGAACAGGGCTGGGTATGGGATGATTGGAGAGAGAGAGAGAGAGAGAGAGAGAGATTACTTTTCTGTGTGCCCAAGTATGTCAGCAGTAGCAGCGTTGCTGCGGGGAGAATATTAAACATGCATCCACTTGAGATTGGTGATCTGCAACAGAGCGCAGGGTTGCAACCACGTGTTCCTTAACTCATTATAGAAAGTCATTCATCAGCATTGCCTCGGTATATCAGCCAACGCACACTGCCTGCTTACCAACGGGCCAAAGGTTGCTGTAGCAGCAGAGTGGATAGTTTTTATTACCGAGGTGACACCCTTGCTAATTGACACAGTGGGGCTGATAATGCCTGCAGCAGACTTGCAGTATCTAAGGTGTAATCTAAATTTAAGTTTTTAATGACCAAAGTGTTATGTGTCTGTTAATTTAATTTAATTCATCTGTAAATATATCTAGTAAATTGAAAGTTAAGATGTCCACGATAGATGTCAGGTTGCTTTAGGTACACAGTATTATGGGTTATCATGAAAAATTGTATTATTTGATCAGACAGTAACAATAAAATAAGCATTTCACACTATTAACGTCTAGTTTCAGATGGATTCCTTTTGTGCTACAATGAGTGGATGAACTGATTGTTACTTTGTGTTTTTCTGCAAAACTATTACTCTTTCCTTAATCAGAATGTTTTGTTGATAATGCATTCTCAAAACCATAATTTTCTAAAACAAGTGGTTCAGCTTGCAACCCCTGCCATGCACACAATACTGTAGCCTTACTAACACATTGAGGGGTTACAAGCTATGAATATTTTTAATTTGCTCATTTGCACATGCACATTTTGTTCAAGATAACTGAATTAGAAATTGTTTAAAACGTTTGTGAACACCTTCATTGTATTTTGAAAGTTGCTGTTTGATGTATCGTGGGATAGCCTCCAGCTAAACGTACGTTACGGCATATTACTTCCACCTCAGTTCCCCGCATCCTCCAGAAAACCAGGCCAGGCATCATGAATGTATCATAATAAAGCTATCATTTACAGTAAAAGACCTGTTCCTACTTATATCAGTGCAGTTCCTTACTCTATTCTTTCTATCACAAAACCATCCCTGTCAACGGCAAGGCTGGCAAGAATTGCACCACTTCCGAGACTCGTGAGGGGCATGGGTGTCTAAAAAATAATTCCCATCTTCAAAGATGGTATCGACACTATGTATTGGATGGACAGATTTGATATTGTAGATGTTCAGGGCTGGCTGAGGTTACATGAACGAAGATAGACTATGAGCAAGCTAAGTGACTCTACAGATGTTCTATGAAGCTACTTTCTTCAGCCTGCCTACCTCTTTTTGTCAGGCCAAAATAAGAAAACAAATATCTGCTCAAAGAACTGATGCATTAGGTGGGGAAAACTTGACAAAAGGCTGCTAAATGACAGATCAAATGGTTCATGGACCATAACAGAGTTCTAGGAAAGCCCATGGCCTTCCGATCAGGCCATGGTTTGGTTAGCGGCAAAGACAGCCAATTATGTCTGTTATGTCTTGCTTTTAAACATATATTTTCACCCTCTGATTTTGTTCCTTTTGAAGGGACTAGGAACAGATTGTTGTTCCTCAGAACCATGTGGGCATGTACAAATCTGTGATCATTGTGATCTCCCTGACTTTCTAGCCAGTTCTGTTGGACAACCAACGCCTACAGTACAGTAATGTTATTATTATTATTTGTATTTTTTTTTGAGTGAATGTTGTTTTTTCCTCACAGCAAACAAGCAGAAACTGTTCAAAAGTAAGATTGGTATTTGTTTTACTTTTTCGAGTCTCACTGGTAGCAGTTCGTGTTATAGCTCACCAGGGATAATAACAACAATGTTGAAAACACACAAACATGCCAAAGTGGAAGCAGTTTAGGTCAGTATGATTGAACACTTTAACCGGGAAAGACTGCTGCCAGACATTGCCATTCAGCAATATATATATATACATATTCAATGTACAAGGCAGATGCTGTTTCAACTTTGATCTCTAAGGCAAATAATAACATTTGATTAATCAATGGTCACTGGGGCTTGAATCCAAGTGATAACCACTGCACTACAGACGCTGTTGGTTCTCGAAGGATATCATGGAGCTACATTCAAAGAACTGTGAGGATTTTTATATTGAGTCTGCCTCACTGGAATAATAGTTTGGGTCTTGGCGAAGTCTTGCCAGTTCTGAGGTCTGTGTGCCAACTCTGTAATGAGTATCCTGTTGGCCCTAGAGAGCGTGCCCTCTGGACCGCATGACGCCTGGATGAATGAGCAGGGAGAGCGATCAGAGAGATTGTGTCGGTGCTGTAATCACTACTCAGTCTTAGCTCTGTATGGGAAATGTGCTGAGCTCCACTGAGCTCCACAGCTGGATCAGACCCATATGTTAATCCTCCCTGCGGACCTGGGTTTGCTCTTGAGCTATGGCATTTGTATGTAGCCTAAACATGGTACAAACTGACCGCTTCTGTGTGTTTTCTGTGATCGCTTTGAGGGATTCCCTTATTTACACATGGGCTCAAAGTACTTATAATGTATTTGCAGACTGGACTTTTCATACTATGAAAAGCCAATGCTAAATAGTGTGCTGCTGTAAATTTCTTTCTAGGATTTTTCTGTTTTACAGCCAGGTGGAGTAAAATGCTTGATTTAAAATAAGAATGTAATGATTAAATGTGTGGCTCTATTCAATCAATGGAACTTGGATATATTACTATGAAAATTATGTTTACTGTTCACTAATGCCACGGTAAAATAAAGAATAATAATATTTAGGATTTGGTGCTGACATGCTATATGCTACATTGGTTTGTAAATATGCTAAAATAAATATGGTTTAGTGATTCAAACATTAGGCATGGATACAGGGGTGTAGCGAGACTAATCTCATTACAGTTCAAAATGGATTTTTGTTATTCCTCAATGTGGGTTACATGCTGGGCTTTTGTCTTCCACAACAGCTGTGCAACTCTGAACTAATAAATCATTTCTTAGTTTGCCAATGCTCTGAATCTGTGCTAGGGATAACCAGCCCGAGAGAAGAGACATATCACATCAGATAGACTCTCATCCGCTCACAATAATTTTTACATGCATCACGTTGATTTGAATGTATATTTGTTTAGGGCAATTGCTTTTTGAAAAGTTTTATAGCATTACAATGTTTTTTAACCACACTGCCGGTCTACCGTATGAAGACAAAGCTGCACATTATTCCCACACATTATATAATATTTGTGATGTTCCAGTATGATTCATGTTCATTAAAGCAGTGTATTTCTGAACATTTTCAACATTTACTGTACATTACTAACCAAAATGATGCCAGTTTTGCTTTGTGGAAGAACTCATTGTGAGACAAAACAAATAACGTTATTCATAATTTTCTCTGATAGATAGAAATCTGTAGCAGTTCTAATTATCTCTGATGTATCTCTAATATATATCTGGATTGTCACATTTCACTGCACAGTTATGAAAGCCAGGTAAGACTAGGACACTCTTTGAAGCCATTTCATTATCCCAGATAGCGGCAACCTAACTGCATTTCATTTTCACAGTTGCTGCGGGCGTAGCAGTGCCAATTTCTTTCTAATCACTTGCCCCCATTTATCTTGGTGTGTGTCTCCTTCTCGCTCTTTATCTCCACATCTCACTTTCAGCATGGCATTTCAAAGGTCCTACAGATAAGTTTAGGACCTGACAGTACTGTTTAAAAGAAGTTCAATCTTGTAATGCTCTAGTCTAGAGGAAGGTGGTTTTAGACTTGTGACCCCGCCCAAATTAATTAAAAGTATATGAAATGTAATCTGACCAAGATAACATTAGGCATTGCATGTATAGTATTAGAACTGAAAGTCACTCTGAAATCAAATTAATCATTTTATGGATATCTTAGTAAAGTGTCATTTTGAGACAGTAATGTATGCTGCTTATGTGGCTTCACAAATCCTCCATGTTTCACATATATTTTAATGCAGGAGAGATGGAAAAGGAAAAAAGCTAAATAACTTACAGTATGTGAAATGTGAAGCCCACTCCCTTGGACTAGCCTCTTAATGATTATATTGTTTATTAAAATGAGTAAATAAAATAAGTTAACACAATTGCCTTCTGCATGTAATAATAAAACAAATACAAACATAATGAAGTACTATAAATAAATAAACTACTATTACTTCTAACACAATTATTACCAGTATAATTGTTATTACACTACACAACATACTAATTTAGTGTCTTAGTAACCCCGCCAAAGCATTCTCTGTCTACAGTCCTAACCCATGCATGGGTGTCACTGCACGGTATACACCTACTATACAGTATGTGTAGGTGCAAAAATCCATGGTAGAGGTGTGGGGGTAGATCAAAAGCAGATGACTTCTGACCTTGATTCCCAGACTGGCTGAGATGTCGACGCCCAGGGTATTCAGCTTGTCATTATAGGCTAGCGCACACATTTAAACCCTCAATGTCATTCTTTCCTCTCAAAGCTTAGAAGCATCCTAAATGTAGACCGGGACTCTATTACATCTCACAGTGAAGTTAATACGGTCATGTGACCCGATCACTGATCCTGAGATCCGCTCTGCTATACTTAGAGCCCCCGTGTGAAGCTGTACAGACCTTGAGCTTGTCTGGTGACGGCGTATCGCATATCCATAAAAGCCTCTCATCCGAATACGATGGCCTCACTGTTTGTGTTGACAGTCACATTTGATTTGCGTGAGTTGCCTTGTTAGCGTTTTGTCGTGGAACATATACAGTAGATGCTCCTGGAATGCTCCGAGACAACAACAATGGCTGAGTGCAAAAAACAGGAGCTGCTAATGAGCTAGCTAGTTACATAAACATATTATGCTGCTTATAGCATGCATAGCAGTCAGTGGGCGCAGCGCACCAACCCACTAGTTAGTAGGTAATAATATACAAACCGTTTTTAGTTTAAACCACTATTATTAATTTGCTTCATCGCAGTTGCCGAAAGTTTTAATTAAATTAGTGTTTATTTACTTCTATTTCCTTGCCTCTCGGTAGTCACCTTGAGTAGTAGTAGTAGTATGGTGGTGTATGATGAACTTCAGTATGAAATCGGAGGTTATATTATGAATATTAATGTGGTTGCAGAACAAAGCCGAAGGGACTCGAGTGCGACGGCTGGTGGTGGAGTCATTTTTGGCTAGTGAGACCTTTTACTCCAGCTTTGTTGGTTCTGCTGCCGCTCAGTAAACGTGTGAGATTGAACCATTTCTTTTTTGTCGACAGCTGGCTCTACACCTCCTTCATCATGTAGAGTTCATAAAGCTGCAATCCTCTTGACTCATTAGCTTTTTAATTTTTTTTATATTTGTTTGATATTCTGGTTTCAGGATCTGTTAAACCACAATTATGTTTCATCATCAAAGAATTGTGGCCCCGGTATATTAAATCCAGTCAGCTTGCTTGAGGCAATCCAACATGCACATTCATTCATCATGCCTTTGAGGATGTTCACCCATTGTTTGTTAAGCGTTAAATGTGAAGTTGGAACTACAAAATCTGCAGACAGTGTTGTACTACCCAGCATTCAAATCAGAGCATGCTGTTTAGACTGTATGGCACACACAAACACATTTGTATTATTTACCCAGCGGTATGGAGAGAAACCTCCTTTCTGTAAACGCCATGATGGATGGTTATATGCGGGATGAGAGACAAAAGGAGTGAACAGGACTGTCCCCTTCCTCTTAAAGCTTTGGACTGCTTTGGCATCCAGTGCAGTTGTGTTGTCCCGCCACCTGTGATGTGGCAGGAATACCACACAACAGACAGTCTGGAGCCGACCTCCCTTGGAACACGGGAAAGGAAAAACTGTGGGAACGGTCGAAACTGCAACTCCACACTTAACATGTTAAGATTCAGGTTCAGGTTGGTCAGGTTCATGACGAATGCCGTGTTGAGCTGTCTTGACATGACACTTGACATTTAGAAGACAGTGTGTCAAAGTGGGTGTCTTATAAATGTATTAAATCCACAAAAAGTACGTCGTACAGTAATACAGAAACCTTTCTTTCTTTCTAATGTTTTTGAAGATCTTACTTTGCTGTGCCCCTATGCAAACCAACGTAATATTTTATTATTAAAGGGATATTTACAAAATGATACGCCATAGTGTATATAAATGCTAGTGATCCTCAGTCTTGACATAAACACTATGTTGACTCTTAGGGTTATGCAATATGCTATGTTCATATTTTAATAAAAGGAAAATAGACAATGTACAGTATTGGGGAAGACTGACTGAATTCTGCATGAAACATTGTTGAGTAAACATAACAAGGTGAGATAGACATTGTGAAATATAGCGTAAGTGCAAGCAGCAATCTTTGTGTTAGTTAGTATCAGTTTCCTTGTGCATCATGACATTCTAGAGCTAGGCCTACACTCCATAAGTCTGTGTGCGAAGCAATCCTGTAGATGTATGGGATTGGAGTGACAGGCAGGTGTTTCATATTTAGTCCACGTCACTGTCACCCCCTCTTCAACAGCTGCAGAACATTAGTTTTACCTGGCTGACTAGTGGCTGTGACTGACTGCAGCAGGTTTAGTTTTTAACAAGCATGCTGTGAATGCTGATGGCACCAGAATGTTTTCTCAGTGTGAATGCAGCTGATTGCACTAATTAGATTAGGTGTTAATTAGTAGATTTAGTGGAGCAAATCTTTGTTAGTACTACAGTGGTTTCATGGAGACAGACAATTTGCTTGTTTGCAACACTTAGGTGAGTTCCAATATACTATAAACAGGCATAAAACATACTTCTGGCAGAAAATTATTGGATACAACCCTCCAGCAATCAAAGAAACAACTCAATTCATCAGCATTAGACTTTTAACAAAAGAAAATTGGCTAGAGCACACGTTTATACTTTTCACTTTTGTTACTATAATATTGTGATCTGTTGTCTATTAGTAGAACCTTGCAGTGTTTTATTGGAATTACATTCAATTGGGGCAATACAGTAGGTTCCAGATCTTTATTTTTGAATGAGATGAAGTAAGGTGTTGGTTTGATCAAAACTTTATTTATTAATGCAAATATGCATTTATAATTCAAGATTATTCACGCCTTAAGTCACTTAATTGCCATTGCATTAAAACAATGTTGTTCACTGGGCTATGCAGGAACAATGTCCCTTCTGGACAGGACAACTGCCAAATTCGTTCTGATTGGTTTATATGTTTTGTGACATCACAAACCTTATCCTGTGAAACACCTGTCTTTTTACAGACAGCCCCTTTACTAATAGATTGACACTAGATTACGCATTTCTTCCATAACATTTCAGAGCAAATTATATTTAGATTTAATGCTGTTTTAGGCTATATATTAATTCAAAAAATTTGTTGCATTTCATTAATTTGCTAGAATAAATCTGTTTATGGAAAACTTCTTAAAAACACCATATGATAAAGATACCATTCACATATTTTATATATATATTCATGCCCTTCATAAATTGCATTCCCTTCATAATGCAGTAAATATATATATGATGTAAATCTTCTGCAGACCATTTCTCTTTAATATAAATGTTGCCAAAAATGTGGCCCCAGGAGCAACAATATGAAGTTAATTTAAAATCAACAATTCTCAGAGGTATATTAGCAGCCCTCAGCAAAATATCCGTGAGGAAGTGAAATCAGAATAAGTAGCCAGAGCTCATTTATGCTTGGTTTCTGGAGACTTCCTGCCTGTGAACTGCAATTAGGAATGTTTGGCAGCTGAAACAAGTTTTGTATGTAAAACAGCAGCGCTGGTGTTGTTTTGTTGTAAATATATAATGTAATTGATTACTCTGTCGTACGGTTAACTTCTATATCAAATGCCGTAAGTCTTAACACTGTCTAGACAGAATCGCTAATTCATTTTTCTGCTTTAGATACCTAATTGCCTTGAATAATAAATCGCAAGGGAGGTCTTTTTCTATTGTTGGATATATTGTAATCTAATGGTTGAGTAGCATAATGTACATGTAAGTGTTAGTTTGTAATTGTGCATAGTTTCCCATGTATTTTAGACTTTGTTTTAAACTGTGGTGATTATATACACGTGTGTGCACCTGTGGCAGCTGGTGACTTCAAACATTGGGGAGGGCAGGAGGAAAAGAAACTCATACATCATGTTATTTTTTGGCTACTTATTTATACTTTATGTTATTTTCTAACAACTAAGGTATTGTCATGTACTTTAAGTTTGTAAGTATCTTCCATAAGGAACACATATACAGTATACTGTAATGTGGGGGGGACACTTATGGTGGGTACCATGGATAAAAATGGACATTTACAATTATTTGACTGCAGTTCTACACTCCTGCCATGGCTTTTATGATAAGATTACAATGTGATTTTCCTAGACAATAAACATGAATGTCTGACTTTAAAATTTTTACATATTTGGCATAGGCAGACTGGTTATATTTGTTACACATAAAAGAAAGATACCTTTCCTAGTCCCCTTTACTCGCACTCTGTAATTCCGACTATTCAGTCAGATTTACAGAGTGCGATGTCAAGTTACCAAACAAAATGTCACTTATGTAGAATCTAGAAACAGTTTTTATTTAAACCAGTCAATGACATGTACTGTATAATCATGATGTCTGTGTTAGCTCGCCAGTTAAAAAAATTAATTGATCTGAAAAAATAGGTATTTATCAATCCCAAGAAATGCTGATATAAAAGAAAACATGTCTTTCCTCACAAACAGAACAGAATGGATGTACAGTACTTATACTAACAAAGAAACTAACTGGCAAAGAATAAATGTATCTTAAATTAGGATAAGCCTAACATTTTATTATTTAAATTCTATGAGCAGGCTCCACATAATATATCCACACATGATGTTCTAAATAACTTAACTGTTAATTCATTGTACTAATCTGATTTTGACCAACCTTGACCAGGGCCTGTCTCATTCAGCTAGGCCTGCACAGATGCAGTACAATGTGGACATGTAATGTGCAATATCAACTCTGTGTTCTGGTTGTTGATAGGTCAGGGAGGACGTGTTTAAACATAAATAAAGTACATCTCAATTTATATGAGATATTGCCCTGAGATGAACAGAAGGTGGGGTCCCACCCCAGGCCAGCCCCCCAACCTCCTCTGCTTCTACGGACCATGTGGACCAGCCTCCACTGGTGTATGTGTGTGTGTACAGTATGTGTCTGTCTGTGTGTGTGTGTGTGTGTGTGGCACCAGCATGTGAACATGTTGGAACGTATGTAGCGTATAATGTGTGAGATGCAGAATGTGTGCCCATGCAAACGTGCACCAACCAGCGATCAGATGGCATTGTTGTGATTCAATAGCTCAGTGTGGCTTGGCAGGGTTTCCATGGCACTCAGAACCATGGATGAAGCCATATGGACATGGGCTGCCCTCATCCATGCAGTCAGAGGTAGAGAGTCTAGATGGGCCACTTATGCTAAGTGGTGCTTTACACAGCGGCCATCCCTAAAACCCCAGCTTGTTTCACCCTCTTTGCTGTGCGATATGCTAGTTTGTCTGGATAAGAGGTGCTGCCCAGAGGCACGTAGGCCTGGGTTTCACTGGGAAACCTTTTGCTTTTTGTTAGCGCTACTTAACCAGCCTTGTAATTCTACGGCAGGATGGGTGGTTTATCCTTTTCCCTTTTAGCGGCTGCTGCTTTATAGATAGAGATTGGCCCACAATCACAAAGGTATGGCAGCTGCCGCTTTAGAGGAGGGCCATAATCCGCTATAGGGAGCCGGTGTGATGGCTCTCTCCACCAAGCGTTAGGGGGTGTGTGTGTGTGTGTGTGTGTTGGCTTGGTCTACTGGCCTGAGATAGTGGGGGGTCTGTGAATATCGCTCATGAAAACCATGGCTTCCAGGTCACAAACACACACACACATACACAGGATAGTGAAGTCAAGCCATGTCGGGGGGGGTTTCCCGGCTCAATCAAGCACCACAGCCACATGAGACCAGTTTTCCTTGTGATGTCTACACTGTAAAAAGTACGGTCAACAATTGATTTACAGTGCGTGACCATCACTACACAGCCCCTGTGCAGTGATGTGTAGTCTCTGTACCTTTCACAGCGTAGCCTACAATGGTGAGACTATCTGCATTCATCTATTCTCTTGGTAATGTAAGTACTGTAAGTAAGTGGTAATGTGTGGAGCGGACTTCGCAGAGATGGAATGTGGACTCTGTCAAGCTCTCATGCCTTTTCCTTGTCTCTCTCTCTCTCTCTCTCTCTCTCTCTCTCTCTCTCCACATCTCACTTTCAACACTAATGCTTCCAAGCCACCCTGTTTGTCGTCTGACAACATCCCGCTGAAATATTGATGCTCTCTGACTGACCTCTCCTTGCTGTGTCAGCACATCCACTGTGAGGTAGTGAGCGTCCCTGCATGCACGTACAGTATCGGCTGTTTAGCCCTGGCGTGGCTCAGGAGTGCACTTCTTTGCTGTGTCCTGTGCTCTCTGTTACGTGAATAGGTGCACATAGTGTGTCCACACCCCAAACAAGCCAACACTCTTTGTACAGTAGACAGTATACCAGGCGCTATAACACAATCAAGGAGCATGCCTTTGCATAATGTGTTTATTATCATTTATTTGTTTTAAATGCACACTTTCAGCCACCTTTATCAGCCTTTTTTGTTGATCTTGCCCCCCCCAATACAACCACCATGTAATGCCCAGGGTATATTTGACACCCTGCCCATATATCCAGCAACCTATTTCAGTGAAACACACAAGGCTATTGCAGTATGTGTTGGGTTGCTTTTGAGGCGCCACAGTAATGCAGCTCGCAGGACTGTGGGCAAGCAGGATGCCGTCACCGTATATTTTATAGCCCCGTGTCCCTAAAATAGTATTGGGTTATGTCCGGGGTACCCGCATGTTGTGGAAACATGGCATGAGTCGCCTTGCCTCTGATGTGGTCGGCAGTGTTTCCATTTGACTTGCTGCTGCCGTTGTTTCACGTCCTGTGCGTACTGTACAAAACCCCACAGCTGCTATGGAGTTATTAACCCAGCTCCATCACTACTGTAAATCTCAAAATAAAGTGTCTCCCTGATGTCCTTGATTTCCATTATAAATAGGTTGAATAATATACTGTCAATCACTTTAGCGTGGCTCTAAAAGGATTTTTTCTTAAACTGCTCTCTTCAGTGATGTCCTTTTTAAAGAAACATTTAACCATGGATTTTACTTATTTTTGATATGTAAAAGGAAGAAGCGATATAATTGATTGTCCTCCTTGTTTTGTATTTCCCTCTTTCTTCTCATCTCAGGCGAATCATTTTCTTATCCAGCATTATCAGACTGCAGTCTCATCGCTCAGCTTTAGGTGTTCACACTTGCAGTTTCAAATGCTGTAAAGTGGTTTTATTTTGTTTTATTCACATATGGAAGTCCATCCCTATCACATAAAAAGTGCAGAATGATGAGGTTTTTGTATTGTTTCTGTTCAAATGCGACATTTTATCTGAGTTTAGGTATTTTTTCTATCATTTGTGGGTTAATAATTCAGAATTACATGTTTGTTTCTGACAGTGACAATTTCATAGATCAGCCAGATTTGTTTTTGCTGTCAAATATAAATTCAAGCCTTCATATCCAGCTGTACCTGCAGTGACATAGATGTGTTTATTCAGTATGTTTCATCTTTGTGAGGGATGTAGCATACAAAGGTGAAATTCCAGATAAATCGTTATGTGGAATTATTGGTTAAAGGGACACTCCTTAATTTTTGACCATAATTTACCCTGTGGCAGATGTAGGAGCCATTATAAAAACATTTTGGTTTGAAACACTGTCATGTCTCTCCCACGCCTGAGTGGCTTAGCCTGCATTCTTTAGGCTACCATTCTCTACCATTCGCTCCAGAGTACAGGCCTTGGTGTAACGCTCATTCCTTCGACGATAAACACAAGTCCATCCATCACCCCTGGTGAGACAAAACCGTGACTCGTCAGTGAAGAGCACTTTATGCAACTCCTGTCTGGTCCAGCGAAGGCGGCGTTGTTGCTGGTGATGTCTGGTAAGGACCTGCCTTACAACAGGCCTACAAGCCCTCAGTCCAACCTCTCTCAGCCTATTGCGGACAGTCTGAGCACTGATGGAGAGATTGTGTGTTCCTGGTGTGACCCGGGCAGTTGTTGTGGCCATCCTGTACCTG
>JAODTR010017801.1:0-25709 GCA_025399935.1 Amblyopsis rosae
CCCCCCCCCCCCCCCCCCCCCCCCCCCCCCCCCCCCCCCCCCCCCCCCCCCCCCCCCCCCCCCCCCCCCCCCGCCAGAGAGAGGGCGAGCTTAATCCTTCCGGGGCAGCCTTGTGCTGCCTGTCTGTGCGTCTTTGAAACACCTCTTGGGTAGCTGCTGTGGTCAGTTCTTACTGCTTTGCATGGAGTTATTAAGGTTAGGCTGGTCCCAGGTCAGTAAACCAGGGGAAATCCTAGTGTGTCACTTTGTTTTGGTCTGTGGGAGGGGTTTGGGTACCGGACAATGAGGAGTCACCAGAGGAATGTCATAACCCACAATGGCAGCCTGCTTCGCTGTTTGGTGATGAGACAGTCCAGGGAGTTTGACCACAGCTGCAGATGTTTCTCTTTTCTGTCTTCCCAGCATTCTCCGTACATCTTGGACGTTTCCGCCCATGCTCACGAAACGCTTCTGCCTTTTAGGTTTGCCATCACCCGGACTGCCAAGAACAGAACAGCAAAAGCCCTCTTCACCTGTGTGAGTCATGTGACTCGCGCTGCCATTCCGACACCACAGACAACATGCACTTTGACCGGCATCCACGATTTGACCTGCAAACCCAAAGTAGGTCCACGCATTCCTCCCATTTGATTTCACACTGGACATATTGCTTAATCCAACACGCATGTTATGTTAGTGCAGGGGTGGGGGGAGAATCTCCTTAGGGGTTAATAATATTTTGTGTGAATCGTGGGCACGTGAGTCCCTTTGAGGCCGCTACATTGATGAAGAGCTATACAAATAAACCTGACATTCTGATTAGGCTATACACATGGAATGGTGTCGGAGCTATTGACGCATGGGTGGAATGGTACAAAACAAATATCTAGAGATCAGTGTTAATCTCGCTTGTCTTGCTAAGTCCTCTTCCTGTTGCACAAGTCAACACTTCCTCCCTTCCAGTGTTGACTTGTGGGTTCACAGCCTCCAAACGTCCCCTCCCCCTGTGCGGAGCCCTGAGCTCGCGTCTTGCGCTCTCATTGCGTTGCCGTGGCCACGTCTTCCAGCCAGAGCCGATGAAGCTCCCCCGCGTCCGCCGCTAGTGTCCGGCCGCCGTGATGCATGCGCGGGGGAACCAGCTAGGATGTGGGGGTCTCTTGTAACCCCTCTGTCTGCTGTCACCCCTGACCCTCTAGGCTCCATCCTCAACCGGAAGATGTCCACGCGCTCCTGCCCACCGCGGACCAGCCCCCCCCCAGACCTGGAGGAAGAGGGCGAGGGGGGCAGTGACCGCGGGTTAGTAGCCCCTTAGCCTGCTGTGACATCATGCTACGGCTCAATAGCCCTTTTGTATCGGTATCGTATTCATACGATGTGTATACCCGAGGGTTGTGTCTGTTGGACGTGTATATCGTGAAGGGAATGAACGTGTTCTAATGCGTTGGTTACTGTTTTCTAGGGAGCGTAGAACAGGGGGAATGAAGCTGGGTAAGAAGAAACCACCCCGACGGCACACTGATGTAAGTATGCATGCAGACACACGTATGTTTCCATGAGCAACTGGTAATATTGCCTTTTATGGAAACACAGGAAAACATGACATGGTAGGGTATGAATTGGAATACATCTAATGGTGTACTGCAGGGAACTGACACTGTCCTCTGCAGACATAATAGCTTTCCCCGGTTGCAGCATATTCATAATCCCAGGTTCTTTTTCCCAGTCTGAGGCAAACAGAATGGGCAAAAGTACAGCAGCCCCATTGTGGTTCATATGGGACCAACTATGCAGCAGTATCACAAGCCTGGGAAAACATTTCATTATTTTATTTTATATTTCCATTGTTTGTGTATTTCAATGCTTTTTAAGAATTTAAAAAGCAATAGCCTTTATTAGACATATGTGTAATAATAAAGCTAATAACACACTAAAAGCACTAAAAAACAAACAGCTGCTTCATACCGCTATTAGGCTTGTCTGTGTACGATAACAGTGTTAACCATTGCACTGCAGGACCCTTGTAAGGAGTTCTTCAGCCTCAAGTTTGATCTCAGTGTTGACATCGACACAGAAATCGTACCGGCGATGAAAAAGAAAACTTTGAGGTGAGCGTTGTTTTGTCTTTGTCTGGTTTCTCTAAGCATCAGTCTTCTGTCTTAATTGTGTAAAAGCAATTAACAAAGTGCCATATATTGTCCTTTGTCACCCTCTACTTTTCTTGACTGTTATTTCATAACTGTATATGTTGGAGTTGAGTAGCGTACCTTTATTAACGTAAATATGTCTGCTGCTAGCGAGGTTCTGGCTCCGGTGTTTGAGAGGAAGGGCATTGAGCTGTCACGGGTGGACCTGTTCCTGGACCAGTCCAATACTCCACTGTCCCTCAAATTTGAGGCGTACCGCTTCGGAGGACACTACCTCAAAGTGAAAGGTGCGTTTCAATAGGCCTGGTGTGTTTTGTGTCCGCTACTCTGTGTCGTCCTATTAGAAAGCGCACTACAATGCAGCTCTTTGAGACTCTCGGGTAATGATATTTGCAGTGATTGAGAAACACAATGCTGTAATCATAATGTAATAATGGTTAAATAGAATGAACGTAGCCATTTCAGAATGGATGCATTAAATAGGCGTCATTTCCTCTCACATTCTGTAAGAGTGTGCTTGATTCTCATCCTGTCATCATTTCTTATTCTTAAGAACAGAAGAATATGATCTTATCAGTGTATCTTTGCTGTTAAGGCCCAAATGTAAACTGCGGTTGTGTTTGCCCTTATCCTTACTGGACTTGCTTACATTGTCTGCTCTATCTTTTATTTTCTTTTCCCTTTGATGCTTCCGCCTTCTGCAGAGAACGGCGCCCCTTATCTTGGGCCGCCTCAAGAAAAAGCAGCCGCCATAGTCTTTTAGTGGAAAGTGCATTTTAAGCCCGTCATAAAAATAGATCTCATGCTAATTACAGCTGTGTTATGTTGTAATCTCCACCCTGCCGACTCACACCTCAGCCTAGAGTTAGACACAGTGTGACACTATGGCCGCGGCATCCACTACACAGTTGTCGGTGTCAGTCACAGGCTGGCGGCAAGGGATCGGCTATTGGCTGCCGATGAATAACATGGAGATTTGAAAATAGAATAACACATGCACAGTATGACACTAGTCAGTCTCGTAGAATGGGTCATTTATTAAAGAATAATTTGAATTCACTAAATACAGCAAGTTAAAGGTGACCCACACAATGATTTAGACCAATAAAGGACATCAAACTTGATTATCTTAAATGGTATTAACCTGGTACCCTCACCTGAGTCTTTTAACATTGACACTACTACACCTACACCACTAGATGGCAGTATAAACTCTATGAAGCCATCTTTTTAGGGACCAAATGGTTACATGCACTTTTAAGTAAGCAATATGGTTCGACAGTCTTTACACAGATAATGCAGTGGAAACCTCAACCTGTTATGTTTGTTGTTGTTTTAGCACGGCCAGGCGATGAACTCAAGGTGGAGCAAGGTGTGAAGGACCTCCGATCGCTCAGCCTGCCAAACATGAAGCCCTCCGGGGTCCAGAGCCCCTACATCCTCACCCCGGGGGTAGAGAGGGCAGAGCACGGATCTCTAGGCCGGCGAGAGAGCATAGATCTGCTGGTATGTGTTGGTTGACTGCACAGGAACGTACACATAGACAGCAATACATACGACACAAACCCAAATATAAGCAGCGGTTTAAACCCGGTGAGTCTTAATCACACTTACTTAATCCACATATCATCAACGCACACACACCCTCTGACTTTTATCACACCCTGTTTATTTCCCACAACCGTACTCCCTTGCTTAATCCCATGATGTTTGGGTCCTGCGCTTCATGATCTCATCTCTTCCATTACCTTTATTTATCTGCACACTGAAAATGTGTTTATGGCTTTCCTCTTGAGCCCACTGTGTGTGTGTGTGTGGGGGGGGGGGGGGGGGGGGGGGGGGGGGAACATACAGACATTCCACCCTGCTTTGTGTGCTGTTACACACTCTTCCTGCGAACCAGGAAGTGGTTGCTTTGGCAGGCACTGAAGTGCTGAGAGAGACCCCTGCATGCCTGGCTGCAGCATACTGTTTGTGTCATCAGGTTCAACTTGTTCCATATTAAAACTGCATGGCAGTGGACCCACTTTTCAGTTAAAAGAGCACGTCAACTAGCTAGAAAAGTCTCATTCATAAGATAAAAATGTCCTTCAAAGCATTCCATGGCTGTGTACTCAACTAGGTTACGCTGTGATTGCGGGTACAGTTTACAGTGTTACATTTGATATGGTATACCTTGAAGAAGCTAGGCGTTAGCCATGAGTATCACGAGTCATCAAGCTAGGTGGTTCTACTCATGCATTAGTTAATAACCATGCAAGGGCAACTCATTAACTGCCTTGTGTGGAATAGCTGTCGTGGATGTGCTCCACCCTTGAGGCACGTCTAGACCCACTGTGAGTGGTGTAACGTATGCCCCTCTGCGTCTGCGCACATGTAAACAACAAAGGTCTGACGACATGGGCCTTCCTGTACTTGGACAGGTAGAGGCTTGGAGGTAACACATTCTCTGCTTGAGTGTTGTTACTGTCGCCGGCCATGTGCCGTGCACGCACACGTAAACATTGGCTTGAGGGAGGGGTCACTTAGTCATAGCCCACCTGTCAGCTTTCCCCAGACATTACGTTAGTAGTCTCTCAGACACTTTAATCCTGTTTTCACACCATCTGTGATGTGCAAAGGCAGGGATGTCACTAGTTTCGTAATTAGGGCAGCTAAACCAATGACCTTATATAGAAGACATGCCAATTAAGATATTTCTGAATGGAACTCTATGGGGCAACTCCGTAATGGCAATTAATACGGCATGTACACTAACTGAAGGAAACGAACAAATGAAATGAAGAAAACTAACGGCATAAAGCTTGAGTACCAATGGTGAATGCAACATGGACAATGAACTACAAGTGTTGGTGATATGGTTGTTGTTGCTCGCAGCTGTTGTGTGGATACATTGTCAATTTTCTAATGCTACGTTATAACATGCACAAGTCACTTCCAGTTTACACCACGCTGTGTTCACATGCATGCCCAGTGTACCTGACTGGTCATGTGATGTGGGTGTAGTCTAAGGCAGGGGAGTATTGGGTTCCACCATGCTTATTTTCTTTTGAAAGCCCCAAAGATGTACTTTCATCATGTGTTGTTAAGAGTAATGTCGGGTGTAAATGTTATCAACATATGGTTTTTGGTCTAGGTTGGCTAAAAGTATTCCTGTCACTAATCTAATACTTTTCTGTGATAAATGCCAGAATAAAGAGATTAAGTCCTCTGTTCCCATCAAAAAATATACAATGGCTGTACTAGTGTGCAGAAAGGCCAGATGAGAGAAAAAAAACAAGTCCTTTAATTGCTCCGTAAAGGTGTCATATCAATAACACAATTACTGTATAAACAATCACATACTTACTTTACCCCAACAAACTTGCTGCAATCTTTTTTTTGGACATCCATATAAGAGAAAGTGAAAGAGAGAGGGAGATGTTTGCTACAATGTTTAATTTGTCCAGTTCCACCAGCTAAAGTCCCCCCTTAAGCAGGCCTGGTGGCATCCCTGTGCAAAGTACTTGGGTTGGTTACGAAATTGATTTCCTCCCTTTTGCAGCCAGCCTCAAGTGGCCATTCACGAAACTGCATATTTTGGTACTTTGGCATTGCATTCCTTTCTCAGCAGCACTGGAGGTTCCCGCTTGAGCATAACTTAAGTTTTTACTGTAAGCTATTGTCTTCTGCTTTGCATCTGGAAAGCAGAAGACAAGGTAGTGTATGCCAACAGAGGCTATGAGTCAGACCACTAAACTATCACAGCCTCAGTGTTCTTTGGTTGTGGTCCATGAAACTGGCTCATTTCAAACTGGAATTGAACTTTGACTGTAGCTTCCTCATTTTAATCTGAATAATTAACGTCCACATGTTTGTGTTCTCCATGAGAACTCTTCTGTGTTATTTCTACTACGCTGATGGTTGTCTCCCCTGGTGTTCTCCCATGACTGTGGCTGTGCAGCCCATGTGGATGCTAACCACAGTCCTTAGGTGTTTCTATGGCAGCAGCTTTGGCACGCACTATAAAAAACATGCATGCCTGCTTTTTATGGAATCATGGACTTTGCTTTGAGGCGTTGGGGAATCTGGCTTTTGACCGGATTCATCTTATGCCATTGCAGCGGTTTGTTCTAAGGTACGCTAGAGAGGCGGCAAATTCTTTTCTATAGAATCCCCTTTTTGTTTGAGCGGATGGTTGTCAAGTTTATGATGTGTTTTAACATTTTACAGCCATTCGCAAGGTGGTGATTGGCTGAAGGGCATTTTGTCCAGCCAAGCAGTTTGTTTCATCACATTCCAACAATGCTGATAATTCCTGTAAAGCACAGACATGCGTTAACGGTTCCTGTTTCTCCCTTCCCTTTTTATTGTATTTATCACTCTTGATGTATGAGAAAACGCCTTGAACCTCCATTGATATACTATGTGGGGTAGTGAATTTGATTACGCTTACTCTATTACTAATATTTATTGCTTGGGGTAGATAAACTGTCAACCATGACTTGTCATTATTCACTATAAGCTTATAATGACCAAGCAAGTGGGGAATAACCTGCAGAAATCTGCCATCAGGACAGTCCTGCATATTTGGTTCAAGGAGTTTTTCTGAATATCAACCTGGCCAGCATAATACTTTCATAATTTCATTTGACCTATTCTTGGAAAAAGAAATTGAAAGGTGTACTATAACTTGCACTTTAATCTACTGCTCTCTGTTATACAGTGTGTTTTATCGGTTACATGAGCAAGCAAACATGAGCTGTTGGGGCTGGTCACACTACTAGTCTGTCACACTATATTGACCTTTATTTGAACCATTTTAAGACTCTTACAAATCCTCTATGTAATGAGATGTAATAAAACATCCATTTAGGTTTTATCTAGTGTTACAGTAGCATCTTGCAGTGACCGGTATCGTATTATAGGTACCATTTGAGGGCTAGGTTCATCATAGCTTTTGTCCCTTAATTGCTCTTCAATGTGTTGCACTATAGATGTCGGAGTGACAGAATAAATAAATGTCTGCCAAAATACATACTGTAGGCTTATTTAAACAATATAAGAACAGGAGCCTCTTTATTACAACTGTTATATTCACTTCTTATCAAAGTTATATGGGCCACTACAATAAGCAGGCAAGCTAGCATTGCTTTGCTAGTTGTGTGTTTTTAACAACAGTTAATGCTTGGTAAACTACAGGCAGTTTAGGCCTGGGGCCCACAGACAATGTGATAACATACAATACACTTGCTTGCTTCTTTTTGGTCTCGCCATACAGAACACTACAAATTGATCCATTTGAATACACCATAACGGACAAAGAGCTGTGAATTATATTGTATTCATGCAAGGCTATGTATTTGCATTTCTTTGAGAATAGAAGAGTTGATATAAGCAGCCATTAAAGTGTAACTGCACCCCAGAGCTGAGCCTGATTCCAACCACTCCAACTTTGAAAAATGCTTCAAGGAGCAGAGTGAGAGGAGGGGAGGGGCTGAGAGGGGGACCCCGCATTAACCTTAACATTTGAATTTGATGACATATGAGCATACTAAGTGTACAGTTGAAAACCAGACAGGTCCTGCTGTGATTTTTTTTACAGGTATGACATGTAGTTCTGTTTTCAGCACATAACGTGTTATAAAACAGGAATTAACACCAACTATCAACTAACAAATGTATCTCATCACAGATCAATCCTGTTACTTTGTTAACAGCTCATACTTATTTTAGGGTGATTTGTTTCCCCTTGTCTACAATAGATTGGACTATAGACTTTTTTTTTGTCAGATTCAGCAGATTTACACAATCTCTCACTATCTGACCTCTGCTTTTTCTCAATAGGGACAGTTGTCAGTTAGGATGGTGCTTTGAATGATAATGGTAGAATTTGGTAGTGATCACGTGGTTCTTCATTGACGCATTTGATGGGAGATTTCAAGTAAGCTAATAAGAGAGAAAGAAAAAACGCCGGAGAGATTAAGCTTCCTATTTATTCGGTTAATGCAGTCAGTTAACACAGCCAGAATGAGCTTATCAGTGATTTTTACTTGATAAGACATATAGGGAATTAAATCGTACTGTCATGCATGCACTTATTAATCCTATGACCGTATACAGTCATATGAAGTTCATATAGTAAGTGGCTCATATAAGGTTGTTAATGGTTAGTTGTATAATATCATTGTCGGATGTTTGGATATGCTAATTTTACAGTTTAATATGGCAGTTGTTAAAACCGTAGGCCTGTTGAATACAGCAAGATTTCGATGCCTGCATTAGGTAGCGACAGTATTGGTCGGTGTGCATGACTGGAAGGTGATAGATTGTACTGTATGTATATGGCTAATATTTGTAAAATAGTCTAGACTTTCCAATTGCACTGGGACATTGATGTTTATTCTGCCCTATAGAGAGTGGGCGGAACTGTAATGTTGCTACTTTGAAGTTGTGTATCCGTGAAGTGGCTGTGTGTGTTGTAAAAAGAAAAAAAACATTGTACGCCTGTCTGTGTGTGTGTGTGGTTAAGGCAAGAAACCCCTCCTTCCTCCGCCTCTGTGCTTAAGATGATAATTACTGCAGGGTGGATACGCGTGTGAGTGTGTGACCATTGCCCCTGATACACTGTACAGCAGCTCAGGTATTCAGTCAGTCAGTCAGAAAGACTCTGTCAGCGTTAGCGACGTCAAGCTAACTTCTCAAACCCTGCGCAAGAAAATGGAACCACTTAGCCTTTGCGCCCACTGCTTTCCATTTGTGTTTTAGTTTAGTCACTATTCTAACCATGGCTGGTTTTCCCCTCTGAGAATAGAGGATTTATTTTTTAAGCATTTGCATAATGGTGCGAATTGTTCGTCTAACGTCTTGGCGCAGCTGGGACCTGCTACAAGTGGACCCTGAGATTCTAGACTCTCCCACTCACATGAGAGCACCCTCCACTGACTATGAGGTGAGGCTCACTCGCTGGTATCATTTCTAGGCTTTATTTAGTAGGAGGTCAGTTATACCTCTGTTGTTCCTGGTGACAGCAGTGGTTAATGTGACTTTACATGGGAGAAAAGTCACCCTGGTTGACAGGCCTCATTAAAGATCTTCTTGTGAGCTTGTACAGACTCATAGTTGTATATTGCAAGAACTGAGACTCCTGCACATTTGGGTTTCCATTGCATTTAGCAGCCAGTGTTATAGGGTCAAGTGCTAATAGCTTTGTTTCAATGACCCGTTTCACACCTCTGTTCAGCTGTTAGTTGGCACTTAAAGGTACAGTGTAGTCAGCTATTGTAAGCTAATACACTTTTTGTCAAAATCACCATATATCTCCTTGCATTTTGATATCTTCACGTGTGTGCTGATAATCCGATACTTCTGCACAGGCCTGGCTCTGTAAATAGCAACATAAACAAAGTGGCGAACACCGCTCACAACAACAAAACCTTGTACTACACTTTGCTTCACAATGCGTTTCAATGAGTCAGGTGGCGCTGCAGAGGGATTTTGTTTTGAGCTCAAAGCATTCTCGAGACTTATCTGACCCTGCCTTTAATTATTGGTGTCCAGTGTGTTGTTCCTCATATACCAAGTCTAACCCACCAACACATGGCTCTGTGTGCATTTGTGTATGTCAATATGCACACACTATTGTGTATGGCAGCTCGATCTGTGTTTTCCCACCATTAATCAACCCACCTGATCAAGGGCATTTGTTATCTGAAAAGCCACATAACAAAGGCAGCAGGGGGTGGGGGTAATACTGATCTGTGTGTTACCACTTTCAATACAATCCCTTCCATTTGGGGAGGGGACATTTAAAGATTTTCTCCTTCCGAACCAAGGTTAATGCCACAAATGTCGAGTGATAAGATACGTTTGTACAGTAAGTGGACACAAGCCTTGATATCATTAACCTAGCTGGACCCAACTGGCTCTGACTACAGTACGCACTGAGAGCTGTTGCATTGTAACAAAGGAGAGTCCGGGAAATGGCTGATACTGCTACAGACTATCAGGTTTATGCAGGAGGGACATCTTGTAAACGCACTTAGTGACACGTGACTAGAACAGTTAGGTATTCACTCTTAAGGTCCAATCATGTTACTATTTAAATGTCAAACTAAATATCAAACTAACACGTTATTTGTTGCATGGAATGTGACTACCTGGTGTTTTATTACGTTTACATTTCCAGCATTTTTATCCCAAGCGAGGTACAACACATACATTTGTCAATAGCTGAATAGGTCATACACTGGTTGCCGTGCAAACCATATTCTCCAGAGTAATGACAAGTAGTCAAAGGGGATTTCCCACATTATATGCATTATTGCATGCAGGCTTCCTCATGTTCAAATACTGCGGACACAAGCATCAACACACGACTACAATACACTGAGACACAATAATGAACTATCATTTTCACTTAATTACACTAGTTGTTTGGAAATATACCTGAAATATTCCAAACTAGAAATCTGGAACAACAGACAGGAATATGACATCACTGGGGTACCACATTAGTAAATGGTTATTGTATTGTTATTCATCTCCAGAAGTGTTTTGCTTTCATTTTTATGGAGATACAAAACTCCCCATTCCCAGAAGGAATACTTTGAGAAGGGGGGATGGCATATGCCAGTCAAGGCCTTACAGTTGGCATCTCCAAAGCACAGGGATGTGTGTTGGAGCCAGGGAGATGCCCACAAGCTGCTGTGCTGACTCCACCTCTTGTATATTATGAACCCCCCCTTCCTTTTTTTTTTTTTTTGTATGTTGCTCCGCCTCCGCTTTCCTGCCCAACACAATGGGGCAGGATCCTGCTGGTTGCCATGACATCAGGTCAGTGTCCGTATGCAATGCAGGCAGGCTGGGGGGCTCAGTGAGCACTTCACCTCTCGCTGGCTGAACTAGAAGGTATACCGGCTCTGTGTTGCTAATTCGTCGGTCTAGCAGGAGACCCACCAATCATTAGCTGCCCTGCACCAACCGGGACTGAGCGGTTAACGGGACTTTTTGCAGTCGAGGTTTGGCGGTGGCGTGGTTTGTCGATGGGGCAAGACATCAGCGTCTTCACAGCTGTTAACTGGTTTCTGTCCGGTCCCAGCTAAGCTGACCGGTGGAGGCTGTGGAAGCACAAAGCTTGTGCGGATGAGTGTTTTGTGTGGCTGAGGCGCGGAGAGTAAGCCAGACGTTTGAGAGAGCGCAGCAGCTGTCTTCAGCATGGGCCGTAATCCATGAATCCATTTGGAGGATTAGGATGGTTTTTGTTACTTTTGACATGCCTCTGGCTTCAATGGTGAGTACTGTCATCAACGTGGTTTAGTGTTCACGCTTGGGGTCCAGTCATCGGGTCCAATCTTTTAGCATATCACTATGTATTATATGGCACTGATCTCTCTCTACCTTAGTAGTTTATCTGCTCAAGAAAGTCTAAAACAGAAAAAGATTAGCTATGTTGTTTATCGTATACATTTTTCTATCTAAACTAATTTAGATATCTTCTATGTTTCTTAATTTCAATAATTATTTTGTCTATAGAATTTCAAGGGTTAACTCTCATTGTTCGTATTTGTTATAAGGCAAGCTTTATAACTAGTCGTATTATTACTGAGTGATGCTAACAGGGTTACACAGTAGCTCTGCTGGGTATCTTAGTGGTGTGTTGTTAGTATAACACCAGGTTCACAATGCTGCCGTTGGTTCCCGGTGCCTACACATTTCCTGACGCCTGTGTCCTTGACCAAGTGGCCCAGGTATTCCCCCAACATAATCCATAAACTGCCCCACTTGGAGAGGTAAACGTTAGTTTCATGCTTGGCTTTAGGGGACTCACCTGCTATGACTACACCAATTTAGACCCAACAACACTAATGTATATTGTTAAATTGTTCAATTTGTGTCTACAGACATTTTCTTACTATAGTTTAGTTTTCTTACAATTGTTATTGTCATTATACACAGCTACTTAATAATTTAGAGAGATAATTACATTCTATTAATATTTCAGCACAACATACTTATGATAATGCTTAAGCAGGTCACTTACTCGAATACACACCGAGCCTCACAGGAAGTGTTTTTTCATCTGTATACACTGACAAGTGACGAGAGTCTATGCCTTTTTTGGTCGGTGACATAAACAAGCAAATGGTTTCCCAAAAGAATTTCACTTGTAAGGCCTGTCTTGTTTGTACAAGAAGTCAGTGTCCTGGAATGTGCATTCCTTTTGTCACTGTGTTATTTGGTTGTGTGTTTTGACTTTTTTGTTCTGTTTCGGAGGGGGGTGTGGGAGGTGACCTGAGTTTGTCCCGACTCCCCAGTACCAGATTCCTCAGCATTGACGGCCCCAACGACAAAAACAAGTGCTTCCTCAGATACAGCAGTTGCCCTGTTTGTTTGCTTATGCCGGGGCTTGTAAAATGGATTGAGATTGCATGTGTGATGGTGTATGCAAGAGTCTGCTGACAGCGTAACAATGGTGGTGGAACAATGGCCAGACCCCGGCCAAGTCCGCTGCTGTGGAACAACTGCCACCGTTCCTTGTGATGTAACATGCATTCACTCAAGGGAAGTGGAATTCCTTCCCCCCTCCTGTTTGTGTCTGGGAGTGAAGGGGGGGGGGGTCCATTAGGATGGCCTAAACGGTCCCACTGATGTCACCGCGCGTACCGAATTCCCCTCCGATTTCCTGTTTATCCTCTCCTTTGTACGCGTCTGTTTTCCTGAGTGTGTCTCTTTCCATCATCTCTCCGTGTTTGTCTGTGGCGTTCCTTCTCTCCTGCTTCCATTGTCCGTTTGGGCCCTGTGCCAATGCTCTTTGCGTCCCGCTCTGCCTCACAGGGTCAGGCGCGGCGGAGGAAGAACATGACTGAGTTCCTCGGGGAGACCAACATCCCATCTACGGATTCTCTGGGACCGATGGGCAGCTCTCGGCCCAGCTTGGGCACCGGCCCGGACAACTGGAAGAACCGCTTCAGCGGGTTCTTTGGCACCGCCGCTGGCAAGGTGAGGGAACACTAACCATGGGCCACTGAGATGAAACCCTGTGTGAAGAAGTTTAGATTGAGAAGCACGGCTCCATTCAAAACATTCACAGCCTGAACTGAAAGCTGAGTTGGCCACATATACTGTACATGAAACCAAACAAAAACTAAGTATATTTCCAGCAACTCTATTATACAATTCCTGCTATTAAAAATATGAAAATGAATTGCAATACTAATTAGTTAATGGTAGTCGATATTTTATTTTTACAATATTTTATTATGCACACACCGTAGTAGTAGAGGTGGGAGTATACGTCAGAGGTTCAATTCTACTGAGCCCCTCTGAGATCATTTCCCTTCAAAGCCTCTTGGCTTGAACTCTTTACTTTACATATATATAGCATGGAGGTCTATAGCTCTGGAAGAGAAATAGCCCAGAGAACGTCTTTATATTAAAATATCATTCATTCTGATGGCAAAACCTCCCAGCTTGTACACAAACGGTACACATCTGAACTAGCCTCTAGCTATTACCTTGAGCTAAATGAAAAGGCTCTCAGGCACACTTACACATGCAGCGACGTACACGCCCACATGTGCACACTGCCATTGTCTCGTGGCTCTTGAGGTCACGTCCTGGACTCGACAGATGTGGGACAAAGACAGTGCCTGTCTGTCTGTCTGTCTGTCGCTTGACAGCATCAGGCTCCTCTCCATTCACCCTGCCTGTCCCCTTTAACCCCGTTAAGGCCAGGGACCCTCCATAGAGATATGGGCTCAGTATGCTCACCATAAAGCAGGGTGACCACCATATGATCTTATTTCCCTCTAATTGAAGTGCTACAATGTGACAGGTTTGACTAAGAACATGATTAGTGCATGCTACAGATATGTAGTGCTTTTGTTTCTTATTTTCTTAAGTGGGTCCAAACAACATTAGCACTCTGCCCCTTCCCCCCACCTATTGTTCAGCTGATCTCAATGCACAGAGCTCATTTTCATAACTACGTAAGACTTGCTTACATAAAAGGCTGGATAGCAGCAACCGGGATACTTTAGAATTCAGTCGCCTGTACGGAACAGATTTGCATGCTAATATGCCGGTCAGCTCACATTTTGAATGTAATATGAAGTCCCAAAGGGAAATAAAATTGACGGTTGGCCTCGCTTGTCTTCTTGAGCCTTCAAAACGGGCCTTCTAACAGAGTACGTTTCTCCGTGGCAGGAGGTGGATCGGGCCGAACAGCTCCAGAACAAGCTCCTCTCCTACACAAAGTCTGGCTTGCCCAAGGTACCGCACCAGCTCTCCTTTCACCATGACTCCTGGGAGGAAGATGAGGTGGAGGAGGAGAGCAGCCTGACTTTAGAGGACAGCTGGCAGACACTACTGGACAACCCAGAGGTAGACTAGCCACACTTTCAAACAAGTTCCCAAGACAACATTGATCTGTGTTGACTTTTTGTTGAAGAGCTATTGCGTACTTAGTGGCCGTTATCGTAGGGTCAATAATACGTGTAATAATGTTCCGGGAACTGTGTATATCCTCCTGACTTATAGCCTGTTCACCACTGCACATTGCTCATTGACCTCTTTATGACTAAATGTGACAGCTAGGCAAACAGGTAGTGTTGCATAATTGCCATATATGCAGTTTAATTTCCCTATCTGAACTTCTCTGAAAAGTTTGAGGAAATGTGTGGAATAATACTTCCATGTGTGGCTGCGTGAGAGGATCATTAGAGGGTAGAGAAGACACTTTTATTTTTAACGCTTTTGGATAGAACAGAAACATTTTAAATTGTTGTTAAAATGTGTGTCCAAATAATGTACACATTAAAAATACATATTTTGTAAGAACCATATGCTCATCATTGCTGCATTTAGTTTTATGGCAAGTATTCTTATAGATGTGTGTAACAATATACTGTGTGTGTCTGTACACGTACAGGCATTGACGAGGCGACAGTTCCACCAGCAGGAGGCGATTTGGGAGCTGCTGCACACTGAGGCTACCTACATCAGAAAACTGAGAGTTATCACTGATGTGAGTGTGCAAATCAATTGCTGCTTCAGTTAATATCTAGTGTTGTGTGTGTGTGTGGCTACTGCTCTATAGGACAGACACAATAAACCTTTTGTTTGGCTGTAAAAGAGGAAGTTCACTGTTACTGTAAAGAGAACGCCATAAAAGCTATCAGGCAAACGCTGTTATCAAGGCTGTTATGACCTAGCATAAGCCGTTGCTAAGAAACTGTATGTTTATTTTAAATTAGAAGTGTGAACTTGCTGCTCTGTGTATGTAAACGGAGAGTTGTGTTAGTGTTGCTTGACATGTGTTAAAATGCGAGGGTCCCATGTTGAAGCTGTCCATTTCCCCCAGCTGTTCCTTCGCGTTCTACTGAACCTGCAGGAGAGTGGCTTGCTGACCGAGGTGGAGCCCCATAAGCTGTTCAGCAACATCCAGGACATCGTGCTTCTCCACATGGCCCTGTGGAACCAGGTCATGCTGCCCGCCCTGGAGAAAGCCCGGCAGGCCAGGGCTCTGTTGGACCCCACCGACCTCCACCACGGCTTCAAGACGGTGAGCTGCATGTCTGCTGGCTACCATCCCCCGTGCAAACACACACAACTGAGAACATACGAGAGCCAAATACACGTATTCATGTATTTTAACACTAGAACAGCAGTGGAAAGAGTTGGCTCCTATGGTTTATGTTGTAATACTGCTTTGGCCTTACTTGGTGTAAATATACAGATGGACAATGGAGTCTATTAGTTCGAAATACATTAGAATTAACAAAGCCACACACAAAATACTCTCTAATAGCATTCGTTCAGGAACCATGTAATCCTTTCTCGTGTATATTACTTGACGTCAATCATAAGTCAGAGGTGTATTGACACCATGTTCTTTGTTTGTTCTTCCTCTCTGCAGTTTGGCTCCAGGTTCCAGCCCTATATCCGCTACTGCATGGAAGAGGAGGCTTGTATGGAGTACATGCGAACTCTTCTCAGGGACAACGAGCTCCTCCGAATCTACGTCACGGTCAGTTGCCGTACGCTGCTCCCGCCTCACCATGATGTTCTGCGAGACTAGGAGATAAAACTGAATGTTTTTTCTTTCTTTTCTTCCCTCCTTCCGTTAGTGGGCAGAGACCAACAAGCAGTGTAACCGTCTGAAGCTAGCCGACATGTTGGCAAAGCCCCACCAGAGACTCACCAAATACCCCCTCCTCCTGAAGAGCATTCTTAAGAAGACAGACGAGTCCTCAGCCCGTGATATTGTCGGCAGCATGGTGAGGGCACAGGGTCAAACACTGCATGGAACACAGAGGAAATGCATTGTTATGCCCTTTGAGTTAAACTGGATTTCTGCGTCTTGGCCAAGGTGGCATTGGTCGAGGGCTTCATCAACAGCGTGGACTCCCAGATGCGCCAGCGTCAGGAGCAACAGAAACTAGCCACCATCTCCGCCCGCATTGAATCCTACGAGGCAGTAGAGGGCAGCAGTGAGGAGGTGGAGAAGGTGAGCGACTGGTTTAACCCCACCCGCCCCTCCCACCCATGTAACACATACATTTCTGAATTGTCTCTCTAGCTCCGTAAAATAATGGATTGGGATTTGTTGTTGAGGTGCACTAAATATGTATTTAATTGGATTCCTAGATCCTTAAGGAATACAACCACTTTGACCTGATGGCTCCAATGAGGGGAGCCTCCAGTGATGAGACTAGACAGCTTCACCTAGAGGGGGCGCTGCGAATGAAAGAGGGCAAAGACAGCAGGGTACGATTGGTGGCCATTAACAACGTGAACAGCACCACTTACTCATTAGAGCTTACTATGGGAGGATACAGAGGTATAAGGCTGCAAGATGGGCACTGTTGTTAACATGGTGGCATTTCCTACACTAGATGGAGGTTTACTGTTTCCTGTTCACTGACTTGCTGCTCGTCACTAAGCCTGTGAAGAGACTGGAGAAGGTCAAAGTCATCCGCCAGCCTCTTTTCATTCACAATGTTGTCTGCAAGGAGCTCAAGGACCCTGGTAAGGCGTGCACAGCTCTAGCTAGCTTGCGCGGAAATGATCACAAACGATAACATCGGCAAACTGTCTGCCATCTTTTTAGTGTGCTCACAAAGTGTTGACCGTCTCTTTTAAGGCACGTTCATTCTTATCTACCTCAATGAGTTCAAGAGCGCAGTGGCAGCCTACACTTTCCAAGCCAACAGCGCCACCCAGGGGCGAAGTTGGATCGATGCCATCTACAATGTACAGGTGAGAGAAACAGTTTGTTGTGTTTTCTTTTCTCCCTTTCATGCTAACGGTTTATAGATCAGACCTATTTGTTTTCGTCTATTATTCATGATTCGTTGTTGCTGTTTTTCCAGAACCAACACAAGAGGCTTCGCTCCGAGGAGGTGGTACGACAGCAGAGTAGCTTGAAACAACGTCTAGAAGGCGAGGAGGAGGGAGATGAGAGCAGCAACTCAACGGCCAGCTCTCCTTTCCTGACGCATAAAGAGCAACAAAACACAAGGTATCGGTGTATATATACTACATTTTGACCTCATTTGTTTGTCTTCATCGCATGCATAGGAGTCTATGAATTTATATAGTACTTCACCATCGTGAGCCAGATACTCCTCCTACTAAATGTACCATGCATGTGACCACATTGTGCATTTACACTATATAGATGGATGAACAGACTAGAACACTTTGTACAGTATATTTTAAACAAGGGGGAATATAGCCCAGCAACGCCACATTGTGAACGATTGTATATTCGCATCTAACTAATGCTCCACTTCCAGCCAATCGGACGGTTCCACTGAGACCCTGTCAGTCATGGACATCGACGACCCAGGGGACCACCTTGCCCCCGGCACAGACCCTGAGAGGACGTCGGACGCAGCGAAGCTCCCTGTGACGCCTGAGGAGGCGGAGTCTGAGGAGAGTGAGGAGGCGGGGTCTGATGAGCGTGCGGAGGCGGAGTCAGATGACCAGGAGGCGGAGTCAGAGGAGCAAAAAGAGGCGGAGTCTGAGGAGAGTGAGGAGGCGGGGTCTGATGAGCGTGCGGAGGCGGAGTCAGAGGACCAGGAGGCGGAGTCAGAGGAGCAAAAAGAGGCGGCGTCTGAGAAGTGTGAAGAGCCGGAGTCTGAGGAGCCGGAGGAGGTGGTGTCTGAGGAGGCGGAGCTACAGCCAGAGTGCCGCTCCCTGTCCATGGACAGTGCGTACGGCACCCTGTCCCCCGAGGCCCTCCTGAGAGAGCTGGAGCAGGGCCGCAGTGAGGAGGACCTGGAGAAGGATTCAGCCTCGCTGGGCTCCCAGCTGTCCGTCATCCAGGCGTCCAAGCCTCGCCGCTGGCCCCGTGTCCAGTCACGTGTCCTCTCCCTCCACAGGCCCTGCGCGCTGACCCTGTCCCGCTCCGAGGACAACCTGCTGCAGCGCGTCCACGGCGACGCCGTCCCCCCGCCGGCCCCCGAGGCCGTCGACCGCGCGCTCTGCGGGGAGGCAGACGTGGTCGCCATGGCGTTGGCTCACAGCCAGAGCCTGCAGGAGCTGGACGGCCAGAGCTGGACGGAGATGGAGCAGACGGACCACTACCTGACCATGAGCTTGCCCTCCCACAAACTGTGTGCTACCCTGCAGAGGGCTTGTGACAGGCAGGCACACAGGGCGCCCACGGACGCCCGCCGCAGCGGTTCAGACGCGGGGACGGGCAGGAAGCCAGAGCTGGCCGGGGATACCGCCGGCGTTCCCAAAAGCAGGACGTCCCCCGTCCGTCAACAGCACAAAAAGCTGACGTTAGCCCAGCTGTACAGGATACGCACTACCCTGGTCCTCAACTCCACGCTCACCGCATCGTAAGTCTGCGTACAACGCCCCCCGTGAACACACACAAGTGTGCTAAATTAAGTTAGCTGATTAGACTTGGTTGACATGTCTGTGTGTTGTTGCATAATGTTGAGGTGGGAGAAATGGCACCTTCTTTTTGATTGGTTATTTTGAGTGTATGCAGTTTATCGGTTATCAGGGGGTTTCCAGGGGCTATAGCTACTCTTAATGGTATACCCAGTTCCCATTGGTCATGGAATTTCTGGAATATCATGGAATTTTAAAAAGTCGATTGCAGACATGGAATGTCAGAGAATTTTGTTTGCAGCATGTTTATTTTTTTGTTGCTATTCGTCAAAATGCCACAAAATATCTATAAACTATTTATCTGAATGTTCACGAGTGGTAGATACGCAAAAATATCATCACGTTAATTCTAAGTTTGCTTATTGTTCCCATGATCGCTGTCCCTTTTACACAGAGATCGTTCTTGTGTCCTGTTTTTACATGAATTATGGAAATTAAGATTTTTATTCAGTGAATGTCAGGGAGAAGTCAGTGAATTTGACATTTACATAGACTGGGAACCTTGTACACATCTTGATTGCTGTTCAGATCCTGAATATCCTAAAAACAAGCAATGATACAGACTTGTTTGTCAGTCCCCTTTTGCATTTGAGTGCTTAGTGAATGGCACTCCTCTTTACTAGCTTACTACAGAGAATCTGTGGTGGAGGTGGTCAACAGTATATTAACTGTGTCTTCTTCTTTTCTTAGGGAGGTATAACCACTCTGACAGATCAGCCACATGCATCCGTAACAAGGACGAGACTTGTTTGGCGTCTGCATGAATGGCCTGTAGTCACCCTGACATGAATGCACTCTTCTTCGCTGACCTCTCCATCTCCTCAGCTTGTTTTGGACAACGTTTGCGCCCCAGTTTGCGTCTATAGTAAGCTATCCTAGCCGCGGAGGGGAGAGTCAGCGGGATGTTAAACCGCTTGCACTTTGTACTGGAAGTAGCATTAAGGGGCTAGGACCTTGAGGTGAATTGAGAGAGGATATAAAACGCGAGCCGGCGCTGTCCCCTCCATACAGAGAAGAGTCGGGGGGGCCTTCAGGGAAAGGTCTTACAATGTTACCTCTCTAGACCGAGAAGCACGCGGTGCTGAAGAAACCACCGCCTCTGATAGGAGGAGGAGAGGAGGGACATGGTGTCTGAAAAGTACTCTGTAATAGTGATGGAGGAGCTGAGCCTCGGACTTCCTATAGAAAGAATGCATACTACTCCTTGGGTGGGGTGGGGGGGGGGGCACATTTATATTGCACAGTTGTCATCTTTAAGTAAAAGAAATCACTAATGGTGAATTTAAATAACAGTTCCTCAGTACATATACATGTGTTGTTTGTGTGTGTGTGTATGAGAAAGAGAGAGATAAAATATCCTGCTCTAATATTGAATGGTGTGTGAATGAAAAATGGTCCTTTAAATTCCTGACTGAACCAAACCCCATTTTCTGTGAATATGCAAACATGCCCAAAGATGGAATATCTGAGCAGCCAATAGATTTAAAAGAAAACCCACACACCCAAAGACAAACAAACCTGAACCTAAACAGGTTTATAATGGTCCATTCTGACTAGTACCTCACATAAGTGGCTGTCGTTTATATAGACATCCCTATGAAGTTGGAATTACTTAATTTCTGGTTGAGCTAATGCCTTTTGGTATGGTGGAATAAATGGGAAGATGCGCTTTTTGCTTATGAGATGTAAGTAACTATCATACTGATGGAATAGGGGTGACTAGAGATGGTTTGTGGACTTCTGCACACCAGAATACTATGACTTAAATGTGCTCTCTCTCTCTTAGTCATAAATGCATCTGTACTGTCACATGCAGTACACACATGCACATGGAAGAATATTGTCAGAGAAAAGACATCCACAACACACTTAAATGAACTAATGTTTTGGATAAACTTTTGAGACATTTCTTTTCACGTGTTTCTTTATAATGTTAACAGTATTTAGACAGTTTAGGTTGCATCAGTGTAACAAGTCAATAATTGGAGCTGTTTTTCCCCACATTTCATTAATCTGTTACACTGCTGTTCAGCTTTCTCACATCAGTCATTTCAGAGTTGAGCCCTTTTTTTCCAAATGTTGCCCAAACCAAATAGGTTAACATTGTTTACCTTTAGTTTTGTTTATTTGTAATATTTATTATAACTAAGTTTGATAAATATATATATATATAAGATATTGTATATTGTTTATCTTTATGATTTGTACATTTCTTTGTCCATCTGTGTAGTCTTAATCATTTGTTTAATTTGTCAAGCATTAATGTGCTATGAACCAAAATATTTTGTTCCCCTTTTTCAGGAAGGCTTCTAAAGTGTCTTACAAAATAAAACACTAAAATGTTTTGTAATCCTTTTGTTTAATGTTTTAATCCATTGTGATGGAGTAATTTGAGGAGACTGAATGTGAATGCCCTCACATTAAAAAACTTGACTGGTCAGACTGTTTCAGTATCTGTCTCGTGTTTTACCAATGACAGCCAGCAGATGGCAAACGAGTTTAGAGGCTTCCCTGTGTAAAATGAAGGAGTTTGCATTGCTAAAATGTAATTCCTATAACATTGTAAGGCCAAGCAATATACAGTGTCTGTATTAAATAGATTTAGCTTGGTATCTTTTTTTTCTCTCGGAAGAAAAATAAATATAGCCCAATGTGTGTTTCAGTATACCAATTTTGTCTATAGTTCACTTAAAATTAATTATACTTTTTTACATTCTTTTTTAAAATTAATTTAAAGGTATCATTTACACTTGTCGAAACATCCTTGACTGACTATATAAAAATAGTTGATAAAAATGTAATGCTTTAAAAAATATAATTCTTATACAGTATTTCAGCTATTCTTTCATACAAGCTGTGTCCTAAAAAAAAGAGAATAGTGTCATTACCTAGAAGGTTCCATACATATTCCAAATGTCTAATTCCTAATAGTGCTGTGTGGTTAGCTTCTACAGTGATTTATACTGTCTCTACTTTCCATACTTCATGTCAAATGTGCTTCTGACATGATGATGAACATGTCTTAACGCTGAGGTGTCTGTCACACATTTTACCTATCAGTCCACCAGGCCACAGACTGAAGGCACTTCCATGACCAAGATGAATTTACAGGTGATTATATCAGATAATCGGCGGATTACAGCATGTTGAGTCCACACAAGCCTCTAAATCCGCAGGAAAAAAGACAGGACGGTTCTCTGGGATTGTACTTTTAATCTGGCCCAGAATGCAGTGGCCCCTCCCAATTACACATCTGGCCCCCATGGGATATACTGTTGTAATCCCTGATTTTAAAACAATTTGATTATGCTTAACTGCTGATACACTGGACTTTAATTATACAAATGCCTCTTACTATTTTAGCCTTGAAGTAATTACACATCCTTGTTAGATTAGCATACGTAATAACATAGTCTGCACACCAAACCAGCTGCATGTTGGGTTTTCAATATTATCTCATGAAACAGATGTAGTCCAACTATTGAAAATAATTGCAGCTGTTTTTTTAACATAGCACAGCACTATACAAAAAGTAGTTCCTTTTATTCTCAATTAGACCAAATGTTATCTATAATCTGTTATAATAGCCATGTGTGTGGGTGTGTGTTCTAGAGTTTGAAAGATTTCCCCTTGAAGTATTATTTTGCTTTTTTACACAACTTGTATGTGCTGTGAATATAATTTGAACTCACATAGTACATTATACTGTATATTGACTGTGGGCTATATGAGCTGTTTCTTCTCACTGGTTGCCTGCAGCTGGGCCACTGGAGGGAGGGCTCCAACCACATGCAGTGACAGATGTCAACAACCATGCTGTAAAAAATGTCCGATTAACACAAAAGGGGCACTTTATCAAATCCCGATTATAAGAGCACTTTTGTTTATTAAACGCTCTGTACTCTTTTTGAGCAGGGATTAAGAACCAGGTAGACACCATTGTCTGCCTAAAAACAACCCGTCTCCTAAGCTTTGCCCACTTCCTGGTGCCGTCAAATGGCTGGCGACTGGATGCCTGCTTGTAATCCCAGTAAAGCCTTATAGGGCACAACCACCACCAAGGTCCCATTAATCAAACTCATCCCCATTAGAAGGGCTATAGGTGATTGGATTTGGGACATGTTTTACAGGGGTAGAAAAAAATGACAACAGGGAACTAAAGCGAGTTTACAAGTGCTGTCCTGTGAAAAAGCTCATGGGCGAGTGGTGGCCATATGGAACGAATAACCCAGTGAACAGCTGCGCTTTATCAGCACTGTGCACCTCCGTTAGGTCAGTAAGTTGGACCTGCACAGTGTGGGGCACAGTGGAACATGAGGGCCATGGTTTTTTTCATGGACCTCTGTACAGTGTGATAGTGGCTGTGTGTGATATGTCAGTGATTAAAGGTCTATGCCTTTTTCTCTCACTGACCATATAGGACCCTTAACATAATGTAACATGATGCTTAAGATTTTTTTTCTTTCTATTAGACATTACAGTGTGTGTGAAGAAAACATACCAACAGGACTAGTCCTCCAAAAGGTACGCTCCTTACTTAATAGTGTACTGTCCGTGAACCTCACACCAGCTATGTTTATGTTTTGAGAGGGGTGAGCTCTGTAGATTCTGCAGTTTCAGTTGGAGGTTTAGTAATGTTGGTTTAAGAGACATATAGATATTCAAATTCAACGAGATAAAATTTAAGTCCCACATATATTTCAAATGTGTAATTGATTTCCTTTGGGGCATATACATGGAGTGATAGCTATCTATAGCCTATTATGCATCATCCACAAGGTGTCTGTTAAGCAATGTGATGTAGGCTAATGACAGCTGTTGCCTGATATGAACATTATTTTACCAAATTGAAGATGGCATATGTCATATCTTTATCCTCATAAAAAGTTGTTTACTCAATTGAGACATAAGGTCCCATTTTTACATGGCACGTATACAACCTCCAACTCAATGATTGTATCAGTTCATAAGAAGCTTAGGGCCTAATGCAATTTCAATATTGTATTTTTTAAGTGTACCAAAACGTTCAATTGAAATTAACTGCAGAATTCATAATTAAATTGAAAATACATTAATTCAGATGAGAAGTAGTGATGTCTAGAGGATTAACATGTTCAAATGCACCATATTTTAATATCCCAAACGGATTGACACAATTAATCTGACAAAGTAGATTTACCAAGGTGGCACTAAAGTAAAGCATTATTGCCTATAATAGCCATAGACTACAAGGCTTGAAAAACGTTAATAAATGTCTACATTAGCATAAACCTAGTAGCCTAGCCTAGACCAGAATGAAACGTTTTTCAAAGGAGATCTATTTAATTTTTATTTTATACTTGGACTGAACAGTTAATCGATGTCTGGGAAACTGGTGTTCCTTGATTAGCTCTAAATGAAAAATATCAGTAAAAAATATGCCTAATCATGGCTTAACGAAACCAATATATGTGCACACAGCTCTGTAGTTTGAATCAGCTGAATCTTCTCGTTTGTCGCCTTGCCTTTCTTGCCTCTTTTTGAGTGACTAAAGGGTTAAGAAGAGGAGACGCAGGCAGCACTAGTGTAGTCTACTGTAGTCTGGGTGGAGTAAAGTTGGATATATGTACCGTAGGCTATAGATTTCCTTCCAAATTAGCCAAAAGGGCCACCATAATTATGACTGAGTAAGATTTGTCTTAAATACGGAATCTGCATTTCGCTTACAAAGGCGTTATAACCAGGTTATAACACCCATCTGCGATGAGTGATGTGAGTGAGAAATCGCTGTTGGATTACTTCTACTCAGCCGGAGACACTTCAGGCAAAGTAAAAAATGCAGATATATCCAAAAAGTTTAAGCCTTTCATTGGCCACAGTGACTTGCAAATGCGTGGTAAGTACGGTAGTGATCATTAGTCTATCTCATCGTTATCTGAAAAAAATGTCCTGAAAATGGCGACTTTTTATGGGCAATAGTATCGTAACAGAAATAATCGTGATGGATGGAATTACAGAGTCCTCCCTCCTCGTTGTTGTCGTAATGATCATAATGATATGAGCTGCATATTAATAAAACCGCTTAAAAACTAGCTATGACTGTTTTTATACAGAACAAGTTGTTCTAAAGTAATATACCGGTGCATATGGTTCACATTAAGTCCCTGCAAACCCGATATGGTTTCAGAAGGAATTCTGTCATTTCCTCCCTTGGGCCAGTTGTAGCAGCCCTGGACAAGGCCCGGCACCGTAGGCTAATGCTAGATGCGGCATTGCACCAAAACATTCTCAGTTGCTATCAGGCTCTGTTGACTGAAAACACGTGCCAGGATGTCTGACAATTCATTTGTCAGTGCTGCAAATCATAGGAAACATCTAAGATCACTTTAGCATACAGTTGGTGGCACACTAATTTGATTGTTTCAGCATCACCACATAAACTTGTAGTTAACTGAAATGTTTGAAACAACACAAGCACATAGGGGTGGAGTTTAGAGGATTGCTAGCCACTCAGCACAAAGCAAATCCACTTTATTTATCATTCACGTTTCATTCAAGTTATCCATGTCAAAAAGCAAGAAATTGGACCCTTTAAAATAGAAATCTAGGCCCTAATAAGAGTTAATGATTTAACTGTGTGGTTAGCCTCTCCGGGAACCATCACCTTATCGTGGTGGAGAGGTTTGGGTGCCCCCATGAACCTGAGGGCTGTGTTGT
>JAODTR010017811.1:0-25706 GCA_025399935.1 Amblyopsis rosae
TATATATATAATTATACTGTATGTGTAAATATATATACAGTCAGATTGTTTAATGGGTACCGATTGAGTACCCATTTAACAATCTGACTCACAAATAGGGGTGCAAGTAATGTTTAACATTAACAAAATTTGTGAAGAGGTCAATAATCAGGTTTATAGAAATATGCACCAGTGTACAAATCCGATCAGAGGTTTTAATTATACTGTAGTTCAGAATACGTAGAGAAAAACTAAGAATATACATATATAATGGCAACTACATGAGGAATATAATAGCGCAGGCAGATTTAAGGACAGTACAGTAGCTATTTACATAATTAGTTTTACAATGTTAGACTATATGGTTTTCACAGCTAATGCAATACATTTATATGTTTACTGTATAGTTTACAGTATAGTATACACAAACCTCTATCTGCCATTCATTTCGGGTGACTGTTGCACCGATACAGTATGTGTCCGGAACAGAGGCACTAGCTGTGTCTCAAATCACGTACTTCACGAAGTACACTTCGACTAAGTGCACTATGCGCACGATGTACTTACCTCCGTAGTGCGTACATTTGGAGAGGGTAGTATTGTCTCAAATCGAACACTCAAGTTGTGCACTTATTAATATGCCGATGTTAGCTAGCTAGCATCCACGTAATTGTCAATTTGACCTAATCATTACAGACTGGAAAATTGACCCAATAATACGGACGGCTATAATTTTACGACTATATCGAAGTTATCTGGGAATTTATAACACTTTATAAACATGTAAAACTTATGTTTGTATGGCGCGGTGTTCAGAGCTGAAAATCCCACTTCTGACATTTTCAAAACTCCCCTCCGCTGCTGGCCCAAGAAGTGGCAGTTGAGTGCACGAAGTGTGCATCGTTCCACACTCAATTTTTGGACCGTTTTGAGTACGCCAACGGCTACTTTGAGTGCACTTCATTTTGGGGTACTTGTCAGTTTATGCGCACTATGTACTCAAAATATGAAGTGCAAGTGCGCAAGACGTCACTACTGTTGATTGCCAGTAGTGTTGCAGATTGTTGCACCACATTGCAAATATCCACCCCAAATATATGTATTTCTTGTCAGTTGTTGACATATATTATAGGATTTGTGTAAACACAAACATTAAAGTCCAAGTTATCCCACCCTATCACTATTATTTGTATGTGGTCATAAGTAAATTATACAGTTTGCTTTTCTGTGCGATCTGTGTCAAGCAGCAGGTTTGTAAACAAATGCAGTTTCCTTGGCAACGCCAGCTGGTAAACCGCAGCAGCTGGGCAAAGGTACTAACTTATTATGTTGACATGAGCGGAAATTATTATTTGACTTTGACAAGAGGAATCAACGGTGGCAGACAGGAAATAACCATCTTGATGTAACATGACTGTTGTGTGCAGGAGCCATCAGTCACTCCTGTTTGGATCGGTGCGCGCGCGTGTGTGTGTGTGTGTGCGTGCGTGCGTGCGTGCGTACGTGCGCATGTGTTTGTTTGCTGATGTGCTGTGTGCTAGCAAATCTGGTGCTATCTGAAATTATGTGCAGATGGCTCCGCAGGGCATTCATGTCAATCACGCCTATCAGATAAGGACGGATAACATCAACATGTTGGAAGACCAGCATTCTCCCTGATATGGATAGAAGCTGTCATGGTGTGTGTCTGTCTGTCTGTGTGCGTGCACGCGCGTGTGTGTGGCTACTCACTGGCAAAACAATACACAGACCTAGTAGAGTGCAACTAGTTAGCATTGCTTATATGTTAACAAAGTAGTCCTTTGGCTGTCTTAATAGGCTTAATGATCTTTCCACTCTTGGTACGTACTGTTTCTGAACACAGCTCTTGTGTGTCACTTAAACGTAACCTTCTAACTATACAGTATACTGTATACACTTAATGTTTCTCTCTCCCAGCATCCAGCATTGCATATGTATTCACTATTAAGTGAAAGATATATAAAGTTCGGCACATCATCAAAGCTAAACTAAGAACACCATTTCCTTTCACCTTCAGGCGAAATGTGTTATGACTTCAGATAATAATACTGTATATATATTTTTTTAAAGCCTCGGCTACTGCGGCCGAATGTCTTGGGGTCTGTGCAACATTATCAGCGCCGCGTTGGAAAACAAGAGGAAATATTAAATATCTCATCAGCGGAATGATCAGCCTCCGGGCGGCTACTCCATCACTCTCAATGCGAACGCTATAACAGGCAGGGTGAAATGTATATTTCCTGTGTGGGGTCCTCATTGAGATGGGCACCATTTAGCGCTGTCAGGCTCCTCTCCTACCACTTACTGAGTAAAGGTCAGGCAATCAGGCATCTGGAAGGACAGCTAATTTGTCATCCCTTGACAAACGTGTCAACGTCCGAACGTGTCTGCGGGCTTGATACCACAACAAGCCGTAAAGGTTAAGAGATTCAAAGAACACCCTCCCCTCCCTCTCTCCATTTCTCTTCTCTCCATCTCAACGAGCGACACGCACTGGAGCAGAACATTAAATTTAGCATTCGCTGGCCTGAGAGCCACATATGGCCTCACGGCTGCAACTCTTTAAGACGAGCGGCCATGTTGACACCACTTGCCTCGCGTGTTTCGTACGTAATGACGTTTAACGTGTTTTTATTATTTTTACCATCGTTGACGTTCTTGTCGGCTTGGCTTCACTATAAGTTTAGGATGGCTGTGCGTCTGCATCATTCTGATCAGATAATTTTCAGAGCTTCCACCCCTCAAGCACAAGTAATTTCAAGTAATGTGCTTGGGCTTAGTATTCTGCATTGTTTTGACTCAAGGCACGCGTAGACTCTGTTGTTAAAAGGTGCCGTTTATTATAACTATAACTATTATTTTAATGTATTAAACATGTTCAAAGTTCAAAAAACATTTGCTAATAATGATTTATTTGTAGTATTATGAATAACAGATTTGGGTATGCTTTAGAGCAGAGGTCTTCAACGTTTTTCAGAGAGACACGGCACAGGGACCTCCTATCGCATATACAATATTTGGTTGCCGGGTCAACAATGTTTATGGCGACCTATGGTGCCATGTTTAATAAATCCTTACAGTAATAAATAGCCTAAAATGCCATAAAGGCATACACAAAATTAATTGAAAGCTGTTCTTGAACCACTTGGACTAAATGGTTTCGATATTCTCTGAAAGGTAACATTCTGAGTCTTTTCCCCCAACAGTCAGAATCACTATAAGTGCTACTGGCATTGAGTAAAGAAGTCTGAACACACAGAAAAAAATGTTTTCTGTCCGCCTGGGTTAGGATTAGGGTCAGGGTAGGGTTAGCAAGTTACTCTGTTAGGGTAAACTGATCACTGAACTGAGCTAAATCAATCAAATCACAAGCAGCAATAGCACAATAGCAATAGCAGCTTTCAAATAGTGTATGGCATACGTCTAATAGATAGAGGGAAAGGCTAGGGGTCAGCTAGGGAAATGAAGACAATTGAGGTATATTAGGTGAATTCTTCATGTCTCTAGGCGTGTGCGTCTTGCGCGCGTGCATGCGTGTGTGTGTGCGCATGCATGGGGGTGTGTTGTGACACCGTGGAATGGCTGATGCAGGATAATGAAGAGTCAATCTGACAATGGCTGGGCAGACAAACCTGTTCACCACTTGTATCAACCATCAACATTTCCTCTCATCATATTTCCCCCCCAATTTCTATCCTGGCGGCTGCAAACTGGGGACAGACGCAGTGAGCTCAGTGTCAAACGTGCACTTAGTAAAGAAACGTTTTGAGTGTGTGTGTAGATTCTTGTGCTCATCGCCCCCCTGCCTCTCTGCGACACATACATTTGTACATCTATAGATAGAGAGTGCACTGCAGGGGAAGGGAGGGGGGGGGGGACTTCAAATCGCCGCTCTCAGCTAGCGTATAAGCTCCCCACTAAGATGGAAGGGAGCGGAGCGGTGTGGAAAGGCATTAGGAGACAGACGGCGAGAGCTAGCGCGGCGATGAAAGGCGGCTGTCGCGCGGCGTAGGCTGCCGCGACGCAAAGGCTTTTGGCGGCGCCTCGCATGTGAAGGATCAATCCCACACGAATCAACGTCATCTTCACCTTGACTGGGAGGGAGAAGGGTCTCCTTTTATCTGTTTCTCGTGTGCGTCTCCATGGATATGTTGTACATGCCCTGCAACTGCAAAGTGTGTATTTTAAGGCTGAGCGTAAATAAAGGAGTGTAGTCACTCACGGCTTTCATCTAGTTCTATACGGCGTGCCGTGTACAAATGGTAAAGCACTGACAATGAGGGTAATGTGGCGTCATGCCTGCAGCACCGATTGGGCACTGCTAACATTTAAGAGATGCTCTGATGTTCGGTAATACATCTTTTACGGTTGAAACCACAAAAATTTATGTTTTGGTTTGAACCCCTGGGTGTCTCTCACTGAGTCATAATTTCTCACCTTCCCCCTGCACTTATGCCAAGCTCTAGCCCTCTTTCTATAGCCACACATACAGTTGTATTTTGGTAGGCATTCCTGGTCCTGGTCAAAATGTCATCATCTGCCAACACAAAGTATAAAGACTTGATTTACAAAACAAATAATGTGGCCGGAATTAAATGCGATGGTAACGACGAGCCAGGTGTCTCTAATAGACATAAGAAGTGTCATTCTCGGGAGGGTCTCTTGCCCAAATAAGAGATTCTGTGTCAGAAATGATACCGTTTGCCAGACGTATGTCATTTACGCAGGTTCCAATGCCCATATAAGGACTTCTCGATCTAACAGATTTTCCCTGTGGAAAGAAAAAATGGCGTTTACAATATTCCCCCCACCCCCCCCTTATGCTATTTAATATATATATATAAAAATGTATACTCGTAAGTGCCATCGACATGTGCTAGTGACCACACGACTGTCTGACGTTTGTTAAGTTAGGTATGTAAAATTTTGCTACATGCAAGATGTTACTCCAGCACATACAGAATAAACCACTGATCACTCATCAGTGAATTTACAGTTGAGGTAAGCGATTGTGAGCTGATACGCTGTCAAATTCAGCGAATGACTACTCAGGTTTCCCTAGTTGCCCATTCTGTGTGTGCTGAAATAAAAATCTGGTGTTTCTACACAGCCCTGGCTCTGTACATGGGAACACAAACAAAGTGGTGTAGAATGCACCACACAGCACTATCCTAGCCTAGGGCACTGGAGGGGAGAGGTGTTTTTGTCTTTCTCCGGCATTCCTGACTTTAAAGGAATTACCATGGCAACCTTAGAGTGCAAGCATATGTGTCGGTATTAGTTTTACAGCTTTGGCATTTCTTTTTCATGCTTGATTAGGAGTTTGGCAAGGGGTGACGTGCATAACCTGCATGAGCAGGTGACTTTTACAGTAACAACTAGCAAGCGAAGACCGCCACATATCTGAATTAGATTGCATGTCAAAAGCTCACTTTATTCGCACATAATTTAACGCGAGCACCGGCATAACCCAAAAACTCCATTCTGCTAGTTTTAGACCCAGATGGTGCTGCTGATGCGAGCAGTGACCACCAAACTTGTTAGGTCTGCGAGCAGGGAGAGAGTTAAGGGTTTGGAATATTCACACCACCACTATCGCACTTGAGTGATTCGCCGCTGTTCCCGTCACCCTGGCCCGCTCCCCTTTTCATTCTGCGCGCCCTTTCCTTTCACCTCCATCCCTAATTTATCTTTCCTCTCTTCCTAGCTATGCTGTTGTTCCCTCGCTGGGACACGTCGATAAAGTGTGACATCTATTATGCAGCCGGTGATGCGAACGCAGCCATCCAGCGCATGCCCGTTAGTTCAGCGTAGGAGACATTATGGGAGGCTTGGTAACGAATGCAGATAATGTGCACATTACCAGGGAAATGTGTCTGTTGTTTATTTGAGAAAGTCAGAGAATGTCAAGATTATCTCTGTGGAATAACTGTATGGTATGGTACACCAGCTAATGTTTTATACAGTATATATTTAATTAGTTTGTTGTCAAAACCAAAGGGATTAACCTCTAGTCTTTCCCTGTTTCTAAAGTGTGTATTTCTTTGTAAGCACCGCTTTGGCTTTTTGTGGAAATTTTTCAGAGCTGTACATGCATGATGCTTATGTTCTACTCGCCACCACCTACAGTGTGTCGCTGTGTTCAGGTGTCAAAACTCTCATTTCATTCTCCATAAAATGGTTGAGTCTACACAGGAGGTGTCTCCTTTCTCCTGCTTCAATTGTATATGATTGGCAGCTGCTGTTGTTCCATTAATAGAGTCTTAATCGCATCCGGTGTCTCCTGTCATTAAGTTGTGTAAGTACCTTTATGTGTTGACTAGTGGGACAGACAGTTACCTTACAGTATAAAAGCTTCTGAGGGAGCTAGATTATTTGGGGGTTCTTTCACTCACCTCCCCCCAAACTACATAAAGCCCCTGGTTATTCTTCAGTGTTCAACCCTGAATCCTTTTACACGGGATAGTGTGTTCCTCTTCTCTGGATTTACTATAGTAACTACCTATTGGCCAAGATAGCTTTCAATTTGTTTATTATTACTGAAAGTGGTGATGTCTGTGCAGAACCTTCATCTTCCCAATTAACCTACAATACAATCACAGGCTTCACTCCACTGTCCAAAGTGTAATCAATCCACCACATATTTACATAGAAAATAGTTATTTGTTATATATTCATATTTGAAATATCCTATTGCGCACCTTTAAATTATTATAGTCAGTGGAAATAACAATATGACTGTACCAACCCGTTATTGCTGCTACTTAATGTGGCTACATGTTACTCTTTCTATTGCATCATCGACAACTTACATTTGTTGTAACCTCTTTTTTAAAGGGGGTGAAGTGACAGTAATATATTTTATTTAATTATCTAATTCTAGATACAGTATTACGACTTGTCACAAGGACTGCCACTTGTCCTGTCATGAGTTATATAGGTCAATACGGCTTTTCAGGAAAGCTGGATTCCCAGACATCATCTGTAAATTGGTCCAAGTCATCAAGAGAGATGGATGAGTGCAGAAAGTCTCTAAGAGCTGAGAGCATGGGTGCAGATGACCGAGGTCATCCTCCCAAACAATGTGCTCCTGCAAAACAATGTTTTTTTTGGAACAAACAAGGAGGCACAAACAAACTATTGTGTTTAAAAGGCTACAAATTAACATGTTAATATTCCTGTCGTATGTTAGACATTCATCACTTTGATTTCTTACAGTCAAATTATACCTTCCAAATATGATAACATTCTACCGCGCCAGTTGTTGGGACAATGTCGTGTGGACCGCATGGAGTCCACATGGATTTACGGGGGCCATGCCACAGAGGCAGAATCTGTTCGATTAAGGTGACGTGAGTGAATCAAAAGCAACTGACTCACCGAGGGAAGAGCATGATGATGATGTGGGTTTGCCTACCGCATAAGACGAACAGGGATGGCCCCGGATGACTCAGCTGGTTCCCAACGAGGAGACTGACAAGTAATGACCTACCCAGAGCATGACTGACAGCCTCCGCCCTAACAGGCAGAGAGCCCGTCTCCCATTTGGTAAAATTACATCCATAGCAATCTTTCCTGTGTTGTTTCCTTGTGTTTTGTCCGTCGCTCTTGTTATTTTCGGACAATATCCAGTGGTGACATGCAAGGGGCAGATATGATGGCGCACAAGAGAGAAACAAGCCGACAATTTGTGCTGACCAGAGATTTTCTCATTACAAGGAAAGATGTCTTGGTCACGCGCACTATTCTAAGCCACCGAAGTGCTTCGGAGTCTGTTGCCACCACTGTAACAAAATGTGGTTTGTTTTTACAGTTGCATTACGTTAAGATGTTTATGAAAGACATTTCTTCGTAGTTGATTTTTAATTCTGACTCTCCTACTGCGTGAGATCTGCTGATCTACTTGGTAAACAGTTCGTGCTACTGATTAGCCCTTGATTAATTGCACATACTAATGCTAACTGTGGTGCCATAAATCCAATTCCCCTCGTTCAGGAAAGGGCAAACTTCATACAGTAGATACACACAGAAGCCTTATTGGCATCTGGTTGGCTGGTTGTTACTGGTCTGTAAGGCAGAGACTGTGTGTGTGCAGTGGGGATTTGAGTGGATTTTTGTCTGTGTGTGCACGTGCGTGTGGGTGTGTGTGTGCATGTGTGTGTGCAAGCATGTGTGTAGGTGTGTGCTTGCGTGTGTGTGGCATATGTACATAGACTATGCCACACATTTGGCTGAAGAGATTGTGGCAGTTATAATGTAATGGGAGCCATTTTTCCACAAGATGCCTTTCGTTATTGTGTTTCCTTTTGCGGTGACCGTCTGGAAACTTCCGGGCCTCTCTTGTGCATCACTCTGCCTGGCGCCTGTGCTGTTCTCTCCCATTTCTCCACCCCAGGGGACAGAGCCTCGAGAGGGGAGGGAAGCGAAGCATTTGGACTGCCTCCTCAATCTAACCTGCCACTCGACAATTGGCCACAGCTCTGTCACGTTCGACCGAGTCTTCTTGTAGCCACGCACCGACAAGTCCCTCTCTCTGTGTTACGAATGAACTGGTTGTGACAGACATCAAGCAGGGTTACGCCTCAAACATTTAATAAGACATGCAGACGCTTATTCTTAATAGAGCATCCAGGCTAGCGCTGTGGCTTGAGAAAATGGGATGAGAGACACAAGAGAGACACTGCAGTAGATTTGGCTTCTGCAAGCGAGACCGTGTCACCACTAGGTGGCACTGCCAGCCAAAATCAATGAGGGGAAAAGCATGGCCATGTGTTGGCACATAACAAATAGTGTTCTATGAATATTCTCTATTTTCATAAGTCTGCATTAGCTGTGAATATTCTCCACTCTGGGTATTGGCCTATCAAAATGAATACTGCACTGAGAACATCATGTTTGAGATTAATATTTTAGTTTTGCACTTGGCTGCAAGGATTGCATTATACAGTTTGTGCAGGCTTGTGCAAGACTGTAATTGGAGATGTTGTCTCTCTGTGTGTGTGTGTGTGTGTGTTTGTGTGTGTCTCCAAGTTATTAAGTAAGATCCCTTCTTCCACAGAAAATGATTACCAAAGAGCACTTAACCTCCAATTGCTTTAGTGGCCAATACCTGCCTGGACAGCTACCAGGTATTAACAGCAGTACTTGTTTACATGGCTGTAAAAGAGACTGTTTGCTAACTGAAATGTCCCTCCGATTGATTAAACTTCAGTGGAGTGAAGCCTGTGATTTGTGAATCTTAAAGTCATTAGCCAGTGTAGCGTAGGTTAATTGGGTAAGATGAAGGATCAGGGTGCGCTATAGTGTCTGTCTTGACCTTAGATGTGACTTGCTTTTGTACTCTCGTGAATAATAGTCGCTGAGTCACTGTAAGAAATTTTCTAAAAAACAGAAAATTACTTATTGATTTTTCTTTTTTTTCCCCACATAATTGTTCTACTGCAATACTATAATTTATATCTGGAGTAAAATTCACATTAACTTTAACAGCTCAATAGAATCAAACTTCTTGATCTTAAAATGATAGAAAATCCCATATATTTGGCAGAGATATTTCTTCAGCAGGAGCCATCACCAGAACCTCAGAAGTCAGAACCTTGGGAAAATGTATTGAAGTAAAATATGCACGCCACCAGGCAGTCAAAGCAAATATGACGATGTGTGTATGTGCACCAACAATGTAAATCGGCAACTACAAATAAACAGTATATAAACATTTTCATTTTATTATTGTATTGATTTATTGATTTAATTGTCTTGCTTTGGAATCAGTTCAGATTGGGGTCCATTCATAAACGGATATATGTTCACATTGCAAGACAGCCTGCCAACAGGCAGTTAAGTTGGCAATGATAAGCCTGGGTAACAATCATTACTCACCTGTCCTCACCAAGCACAAGGCCTTAAGCACAACCATGCATAGTCCTTAAAGTAGAGCATTGTTTTATTTATTTTCTTATTGTAATTACCCATATTTATCTACGAGTGCTTTTAGTTAGCGAATAATATGTTAAAAGCAGAATACGCTAAAATATATTTTTTGTTTACATTTTGCTGCATTGCTATAGCCCCCATATATGATTTATCAAATACTACAACATCTAAAGATATAGGTTGTCACATATCTGTACTTAACCACCATTTTTCGTTTTGTAAATATATTGTATACACGTCTTGCTTACAGTATGTCCTCTCCCTTCATTTCTGGTTGGAACACCAATCAATACAAGCAATGCTGGTGAATATACAGTAGTGTGCTCTAATCTATAACTTAATAATGTAGCAGATCTGGAAGTACCACATTATTGTCAATAGAAGCTTGTTGCTGAGGCTCCTGCTTGGCTGTTATGAAATGTGCCCAGCCAAGGCCTAAGGCGAAGTTTCTCTGTTGTGCTCGCCATCCTTGAGTTACTTCTCCGAAGATGAGACAAATGGTTCAAGTGACCTTTGCAAAGATCACCATCTCTCCAAAGAGAGAGAGAGAGAGAGAGAGAGAATAGACAGACACATTACAGTGAATCCACAAACCGTGCTAGTGTGTGCCATTATATTCAATCTCTCCACTGTGAATGCTCTCTGCTCCATTTACACAAGCCGACTTTATTTATCGTCATGGACAAAAACAGAGGGCAGAACAGCTTACGCCTATTTGTTTGTATGTACTCTGTTTGTATGTACCGTGTGCGTGCGTGTGTGTGCGTGCACTGCACACTCAAGGGCATGCACGCACGCGCATTTGTTTTGTATTGCAGTGGGTTGAAGCAAGGACAAGTTGCCCAACAGCTGAGTTGAAGGGCCTCATCTGTGGCTGTACGGTGGTTATGCCACACAGCTAGCCATTAGCTCTGTGGACCACATGTGCCTTCCTGGTTGTCTCATTATGGTTCCACCCCAGTCAGACTCAGTGGTTCCAGAGCATCCCAGAATTCGTGGCCAGCTAAGCAATTGCTCTGCTGAGAATGACCAGGTCGCTCAACGCAGTGAACAAAGGCTTTTTATGAGAACCAGATATAAACGTATTGCATTAGCTGTGAAAACCATGGAGTCTAACATTGTATAACTAATTAGGTAAATAGCTTTTGTACTGTTCTCCTTAAATCCTTAAATTATATTCCACGTAGTTGCCATTAGTTTTTCTCTACATATTCCGAACTACAGTCTAATATTATACTGTATATATATATATGCTGTGTGTGTATATATACAGTATATATATATATATATATATATACACACATTTACATAATTTATCAGATGATTTAATCCAAAGCGATTTACAAACAGTACATTAGTTAACAGTAGAAGAGATCGCCAGCTGCTGTACGTTACTCTGCATGAAAACCAACAGCACCATGTCATTAGGGCTAATTATGTCATACCTTTGTATACATACATCCATACATTATGTAATATACGAGAATGTATTGTTGTTGAGAAAGATAGAATATAGAGAGGTTTGTTAGTAAAGTGCTAAAGGGTAGATCAGTGGTGGGGGTCCCGAGGTGTATTCTGAAGAGGGGGGTTTTAAGTCACTTTCGTAGCGATGGCAGGCGGCCAGCCAAGGTTATAGATCTAAGTGCTCTGGTTGGGGCCTGGAACCTGCCCATTGCTTGAAGATATGGGGGGGGGGGCAGTTCTCTTTACTACTACTAACCCAACCTGACCTACCTTGGTGTGGCTGTTGGGTCGTGTTTTGTCTCGACTCTACAGTGACTCGCACGTGTCCATCTTGGTTTGCCCTGTACCTTAATAGCCGATCTAGTTGTTAAGCAGCACCAGAAAGGGACTCTCCCATTTGGCGTCTAAGGAAGCCCTTGCTTGTTTTTTTCCCACCATATCCCATTGTCCTGGTACCACGTCATGACCCCCCTCGGGGGTAACACCACATGTCTGTCTGACCTGTGTGTTCACCTCCTCCACACTCGCTGAGAGCTGCATACAATAATTAAGATGTGTGTCGGCCATATTGTGGAAGTCTGCTTTTCTCGGATCAACGACGCCAGGTAATGACATTGGTCGTCCTGTGACCATCGCAAAGGGGCTTAACCCTGTAGTCTTATTGTGCTACATAAAGTGTAATGTGCGACGTAAAGCGTCTGGCCACGCGAAGCCAGCCTGATGCATTTTGGATCATCTGTCTTTTAGCGTACGGTCCATCAGTTCGGTACGGCCACACGATTCTGGGTGGTATGGGCAATGGAGCTGCCACTTAATTTTCAGGAGTCTTGCCGCTTCTTAGCACACTTTTGAAGCGTGTCCCGTTGTGAGTCCGGTTGAAGCGAAAGACCCCAGTGCGGGACGACTTCTCTAACCGTTATCTCGGCGTTGTGACGTCCACGTCCAGGGATCCCTTTGCTGGGTTTGGCTCGCCGGTGTGTGGTTTTGCCGCTGGTGGACTACCCGTGTTCCCAGTGGGTTACTGTTTACGTTAGCCTAGCCGTTTGTGTGCTTCTTTGAGTCACGTGACTGTACACGCCTTTTGTTTTGTTTGTGTTAAACACCGAGCGGTGGTTCGTTCGCCTTCCCTGCCTCTGTGTGTGCGTTCGTCTGCACCAACCTGTCCGTTGCGGCGTTACAGGCGGTGAATTTTGAAGCTGTTGCCTCGTGTGTGGGACCCGTCGAGAGAAACGGTCAACGAGAAAAGATAAAACATTAGTACTTTGTGGTTAGCCAGATACTGTAAATAGCTATGCAGACTTCATAGTGGTACAGTAGGAAGTTAATTAGTCCTCTTTCAAAAGCACGCTCCTTGACAAAACAAGGACTTTCTGTTCTACTCAGTGGGCATAACTATCATTACCCAGGGTGAATAATCAACAGACAGAATTTGCTGCAGCAGAACTTAAGGTAATTAACAAGACATGGAAACTGGCCGCTTAATGCCTTTACCCTCAAAAACCCTGTCTAGACTCCATCCTTACCAAGCCATCTTTGACCTTTTAAGATGAGGAGCGCACTAGATATACCAGAGACATTTGTCTTTTATAGAGGCAGGCCTTGTTCTAAATTAATCACTTATTGTTATTCAGTCTGTGTGCTATTGTGTGTGTGTGTGTGTGTGTGTGAGAGAGAGAGTAAACCCACATGCCTGTGCATTTATGTGTTTGTGCGTATGCATTCGATATAACGATTTGAACTCTGAATAATGAATGTTGTGTGTGTGTGTGTGTGGGGGGGCTTGTATGCATCTTTTTGCAATTTCTTACTATGGAGCAGTCAGCCGCCGCTGGCAATCTAGGGCCCAGTCTCTGAGGCGTACCCAGAACCGAACATCAATCCTGCCAAAGCGATTGTTTACAATCGCCTCAGCTTAATTGCTCATCAAATGATTGGCTTAATGATCAGACATGAATGATTGAAAGGGACAGTGAGCGCCAATCTGAAACTCTCCCGCCACATCCCGATCGCACATCTACAGTGTCTATTACCCAAACAAGGCCGGGCCTATTTAGCAGTAATCAGGAGGAGCCCTGCTCAAGATAAAAATATGCCGCCGGCCATTATTGTCGCTTTCCAGATTGACAGGCCTATTATGCAGCTCACAGACTTTATGTGATGATCATCTTTGCGTGGCCCTGGTGTCTGTCGTTTCTCTGTAATATATATATATATTTTTCGCCGATAATGATGCACGCACCCCCGTCTGCCATGGTCTCATCTGCCTCACAAGTCTCCACCCCCCCCCCCCCCCCCCATCCCCCCTCCTCTCAATCTGGTTTGAATTTGACAGTTTGACGAGGACGGATGGGAAGGTGGTTCGAAGCGACCTTGATACCGCTATTACAGATGGGGAAGGGGGGTGGGCCGGGGGTCTGGGGGTATGACGCCGCAGCAGAGATCATGCTGGAGAATCGGACACGGCGATGTGGAACGGTGCACACTGACTGTCTTCCGCGATGCCTCGTAAAGCAACCGACAGTTCTCTCATCCGTCAGCGGCGTAAAAAGCCAATGACTCTGTCCAACAAATACTTTGCTGTGACCTGCGAGTATTATTTACAGTTCTGTGGTGCTTGCCTATAGGATAAACTTTCTTTTGGTTATGTCTTCTGTCTTAAGGGAGGCCCCTCCCACAAACACTACAAACCTCCTGCGTTAGCGAAGAACAACTGTGTGCTTCCAATGCACTTTTCACCCTTTAACCTTGCTGCTGTAAAATTTAGCTGTTCGATAATTCAAAACTGAAGAGGTGATAAAGATGTAATGTGAGAGACTCCTGCGCAAACACACAGCCACATGTTTATTAGACACCATAAATCTGTTATATTTTTATTGGTTTCTGTCCAGGATGCAATATGATAGCAGGGTTACGAGATTAACCATACTGGTGAATTCAGCTTTTTCTTTTTAATGGAATATACATGAGTTAGACCAGATATACTAGATATATAGTATATTCTCAAAGAGCACACATTGTGTACAAACCATTCATTATGTATCTGCAGTCACAAAGCTTTCTGTGTATTTTCACACACATGACAATATAACTTGTATATCTTTATACATTTCTTTAGTTTCAAATGTATAAATAAGCTAACAAGCTTTTAAGAAGAGTATATATTTTCTAATATATCTACTCAATTTCATATTATATTTTTAACACATTTGTTCAGGATATTTTTAGTTGAGCTAGTTCTAGCTTCAGGATCACAGTACCTTTTTAAAATAAGACAAACATAACCTCTGGGGTGGTTACATGAGTACGTAGTCCAAATTAATTTCTATCCAGAGTTTCTCAAAGTGTGTTTGTGGTGCTGGGGGTACTCTGTAGGCTCAACGGAGCGTCTGAAATGCTCTGCTTGGCCTATACTGGGGTGTTGAGTTGGTGGCTGAAAGCACTACAGTTTATGTATTTGTGTAATTCTCACTTGGGGAACTGAGACTGTTGATCAGAGTATTGGGTTTTACACAGCCACCAGCGGAATTATACCTCAAGGGCACTTTTCAAAACAAACCAAACATCAAAATCAAAATGAATATATAAAATGTGATGTGCAGTCATCAGCATTCATCTAGGTCAAATTGAGTTTGTTACAGCAGACACAAACAACTAATAGAATATGCAATGTGACCAGAGGTTTCTCTTTTGACACTCATTTTCCACTGTTTGTGCTGCAGAAGAAATTGCTTTTGAAAATGTCCCGATCCATTTGCACTACCAACCATTTTTTCAAAGCTAGAAAGATGTTTTCTATTTGACATGCGTCCTTTATACACACACGCACACAAACAATCAAACAATCGTTTTATGTCTAAACCGCCTGCGATTTGTGATTGACGTTTACTTAAAAAGGATGTTTTTAAGTAGGAACAAAAGTGTGTTTTAGTACAGACCTGTTTTTGGGTTGTTGGGTGCTTTAATGATTATGTTCTCAACACCGCTTTGTACAGTATAATCTTTATTCAAGTAATCACTTAAAAGATTGACACCAAAATTGTTCTCTGAAAGCCTCTTTCAAATAAGGTTTAGAGACCTGATAAAATAGTTTGCAACTTGGAAAAAAAGATAAAACAAAGATGAAGAATCTTGAAAGGAAAAAGTCTGTGTGCGTGTGTGGCTTTTAAACGAAAATGTTTTTTTCCCTATGATGTTAGGGCATCAGCTTTAGAGCACAAACCCTCCATAATCACGCCAGACGGTGAAAGCCACACGGGTACAGCTGCACCAACGCCACGTGCTATAAACACTTGAATTTCAATCCAATATTCTCAATATTCTCTGCCTCGGCATTTGAACGCAGAGGTGTGCATTCCAATTACATTTCTATGAATTCTTTATGGCAAATAAGCCAAACACAATATTCTCAAACAATATATTTGTTTTTCCAGCAAGGTCCCTTGACTTTACAAGTTATTTAATTATGCTTTATCTAAACCACAGACAGGCCTCTTATTAAGAATAGGGGAGAGATGTGGATAATCAAATCGATGCTCTGTGTGCGTGCGTGCGTGTGTGTGCACGAGTGCGTGCGTGCGTGTGCATGCGTGTGCGTGCATGCGTGTCGTGACCAGGTCAGCTGCACCCAATCAAAAGGGTGATCAGGCCTGCAGACTGAATTTTGGACCAACCGTCTCCTATCCTAATAATCTATCTACTTCTGCCCCGCTCGTTTGCCACGCACAAGGACAATAGTGTCCCACGGGCTAAGAGTTGCTCTCACCCCTGCCGACTCAAATCAGCAGCTAATTAATAGTTGCCGCCTGGGCGTTCAAAAACACCACTGCTATTAACCCGTACGCGCGCTATTGATTTAGCCCTGAGATGCACGTGGCCCCAGGTGCAGCAGGTAACATACTGTTCTTCTGGGACAATTTGAACCAGGTGGCGCACAGTTGGGAGACAAAGTTTGATTTATTGCAGGATAGTTCCAGAAGGATTCAGAAACTTTTTTTGTTTTTTTCCCCCACTAACAGTTAGAATTGTGTGAGTCCTCTGTTTGTGTTCAGCGATTTCCATATTCTATCGGAGTCATAGGTTATTATTTTGAAAGGGATGGGAAATGTATATTTTTTCCATCTGTTAGACCACTTGAATAGCTTTCTGACAACTTAATCTGCAGCTCATTGCATTTTTATAGTCTTTTCTGTTTATTCATTCATACATATTCAATGTCTGCTGGTTTCCACTAATATAGGAGGACACTTTGTTATCAATGCGACATGGGTAACGTGCCAAAAGAAACCAAATAAGAATATCCCTGACAACAGCGACTTGTTTTACAGCTCTCCGAGAGGCTGTGGAATTAGCTGTGATGCAAACGCGGCAAATTGAATCAATTTGCCACATTTAAATGGATGTGATGTATGCCTACCCGAACGCGCCACTGAAAAAGAAAGGCTCTTTATTTCACCATTTAACAGTGACGTTCTTGTTTTTGTTACATTTTTGTGTTTAGCTTAACAGAGTTTTCCAGTAGATCGAGCAAGAACAAGACATTAGACTAACAGTGGGACAGGGTTTCATGCGGTTAGAGTTTCCCTGCATGATGTCATTTAATCCATAACACGGGGGCACAATAATGTGTAGCATTGAGCATATAAAGCTGATTTTCTGGTGTGCGGAGACGCACAATACACATATGTAAACATTAACTAAACAGTGCAGGTATTTGTTAGAGCCAAGGCTTCTTCACTCATGATATTCAATATACTCACAGTATTGTTGAGGTATTGACCCGTAGTGGCAGAACATTATCACACAGGTTGCACAGAGCGACAACATATTGGCAGAATGCTAATAATTTAGCTAGTTTTACCGCAGCGTTAATGCCAACAATTATAACAATTTTGTGAGGGAAATAGAAAGGCCACACACAAACTATGTCAACTAACAGAGGCAATGATAGAGGTTAAATGCTTTCATTTACCATTAAACCAATTGGGGTTGCCTACTGCAGAATGTGGAAGAAGTGAATAATTGTTTCCAAGCGTTATGTCTAAGCTGTCAGTCAGATCAGCTCCACTTTAGCTGTAATACATCTGAATTAGGTTCTCGTTGGCACTCTATCACGTAGAACCCGACGCACGGCATTAAATACATAAGTCTGGCTTCAAATGAACACGCTCACCACTTGTCTGGACTGGTTTGCAAGGTAATTCATCTTCCAACTCCATGATTTTGTTATGCAGTCAAATTGACAAGTAATCCATTCCTTGTGTCCTTGTTGTCACCATTAAGGTCATTTTTGATTGTTGCATTGCGCTGACAGACATGCAGCATTGCTTAACCTTGCATGCCATGACAAACAAACGTATTGATAGATAGTATGATTGATCTGAACTTGGGGGTATTGATTTGACCTTAATTGCAACCTTGAGTTTCTACACTGACTCCTGGTGACTCAAATAATGTGCTGGGGATTATTAGTGTATTACTTGCCAGTGCATTATTAGTAATAGACCATACTTATTTTGCAATATCCCCCTCTGTGGTTTTGAGTGGTGAGTTCTTATGGTGTGTAGTAGATCAAATCACAGATCTAGCAAAATTGGAATGGTCTAACCAGGCCATATTATTGATATTAGTCCCATATATATGGATGTCCACATAGAAATTGCATGGCAGACTACAGTCATTCTGTTAGAACATAGTAAATGTAATTGAATAGTCAGTCATACACATATAATTTAGCAATGTATATGGTTTTTCTGACTTTGAACATCATGTGACCGTAGAAAGATACTATACTAGACCATACTAATTGTATTTAGCAATTTATATGGTTCTTCTGACTTTGAACATCATGTGACATTAGGAAGAACAGTATTTGTGGGCATCAACATAACACAAGACAAATTATGTATTTCTCCTTCAAAATGACTGACAAAGTGCACATACTACGCTGCTGGCAACAAGCTTGGCAGCTGAAGAGGAACAAATTATATAGTCTATGCACAATGTTTATAGCAGGTGCGGCCCTGCTCTGCACCTGCAAGGCTATTTATAATTCCCCCATTCTTGCTCACCACACCCCCTTGTGGCCAAGCCAGGTTTTCCACTGCGCATTGTTATACATTATGATGTCAGATTCATAACCAAAAGGATCTGATAGATCACGGATTATTAGAGTTATTTATAATGGATTAATGGCAGCAGGACCATGGCAATGTTTAGGGTTTAGTTCATTTTTGTAGTTACTTAATATCTCTGTGTCTTGAAATATCATATTAGTATAAGTTTGTGTGCATAAATGCTATTTTCTACTGTGTAAAGCTGCTAATGAAACTCATTGATAAAGCCATTTATCAGATGAGCTGGATATGTACTGTACAGAGATCTCTTGATTGACATTTCCTGACTCCGATGTCAAGAGTTTAGTTTGACCTGTTGTAATTGATTATTTTGAGTATATGGGCATGGGCGAATCTTCAGGAATACAGCGGAACACTTCTAAACGTCAACACAAATATTTACCGTAGGCCCCTAATGCAAGATTCATTTGCAAAAAGGCTTTAGAATGATACGATTCTTCTTATGCATTTATGTCCCAATAGGCCTACACAGTAGGTGTAATGGATTTACTGTTGCAGTCACTTAAAAATAGATAACTCGACATGCCTTAGGCAAATGTTTACTTGTTTATTTGATGATTTAACATTATTGCCACTCTCGCTCTCAATATCCAGAGGGTATTTTAATCCTCTTGGTGAGTTTTCTTTTTTTTTTTTGCATGTAGTGAGAGATTGTGTCTTCTGAAATACCTGTCTGGGAATTACAGTAGTGTAATTATTTTCTTCAAAGAAAATGGGGAATCTTCAGACAGTGGATCATCTTCAGTTAGCCTTTAGAGAGGTGATGCTTTATTTTAATTAAAATTCAAGATGTTATCTTTGAGGGCTTTGAGGTCACAATAAATAATTTCTTTGCAAATGTATGCACATATTTCAATCTGACATTTGGTACAGATTGCTAGCCTTTAATAGTCTTAATTTTTGCTTCAAGGAGATTATATTTTCTCTGATATTTCCTAATGTATATAAACTTCAAGTAAGTATATATTATGACACGATCACATCATTATCTATTAGGTAAATAGGCTCACTATCCACAAATAAAGAAGTCTACTACAAGTTTGATTATAACGCATGTTGCCGTGCAAATTACAGTAAAAAAAAAAAAAGAACTGCACCTCCTACACCATACGTATGACTCATGTGCATGTCCATGTATGGTGTCTGGTCTGATGACTCTGCAAGCCATACATACACTTTCTGCCTTTGTTAGGTTCTGGTACAGGACATGTTTGTGCCACACTATAAGAGACCCGGGTTAAGCTCCTTGCTCTGATAGGCAGTGTTCTGTATTGTGCTGTGATTAAGATGCTGTTCCTTTCTGCAGAAATCAAACTAAAAGTTTCTTCTCTTCCAGTATCTAATCACCAGATACTCACCTAATCACAAGTTACTCAGGAATTGTAATAAGTTACTATTTACTTATTTCTCCTTCAAAAAGTAATACTATTGCTTTACTTATTACTGGGTATTAAATGTCAATAGTTATTTTACTATATTACTTTCACAATCACTACCCTGACTCGCCCCTTCTGAAAAATGACACCCTGTGTAGGCAGCTCATTTTAGAACTGAATCCTCTTTATTGGAACAATAATGAACCTTAAGAGTCAACAATCAAACAAAGTGAAAACATTGCAGCCTTTTAAATTAGATTGGACAGGTTGGTTCAATTAGCCTACCCTATGTTTGCTAGGACCAGAAATCTCATTATTTTAATGCAGTAATGCAGCATTACTTGGATTAGTAATTGTAATATTATCACTGCTTTGGAAATAGTAATTAGTTACTGAAAAAAGTACTAATATTACAGTAAGTTACTAGTAACTAGTTAATGCCCAACACTGCTAATAATGGATTTCCACAATAGTTTTGTCATCTTTCATTTGCATTTCTGTTCACAAAACCAATAAGCAAATGTTTATTATCCATCCTCCAAGAATGTCAACTATTTTGCCATTATCATCCCTCTGCCGTTGTTTCCCATCTTGGCTACAAGGAATATGGAACAGAGAACTGGCAGAAGACACTAGAGGCTTTGTCTCCTCTGGTCCTCCATGAGCCATGCAGTAAAATTCCAGTGCTATTTTATTTATCTGTGCTAATTCCAAGCCGTCTCTTCAGCCATGATGAAGTGAAATTGTGTTTTTAGCTAGCGTGGTTGAACAGCATTAAGGGCAAGGAGAACGCGCAGGCTCTCCGAAATGGCAACACAGAGCAGCGAATGTTGTCAAATTAGGGTGACACTACAAGGCCGTGACCAAGCAGGACCCTCCAGCGCTGAGAAATTAATCCAATGCAAAAGAACCAAAATCTACAGATCTTTGAGTGGCCGCTTGAGGCGGGCTACAATAGGGAGTCAATCCCCATAGACCCCCATGTTAGAATGTCCAATTTTACAGCAGCGATAAACATGTTTACAACCTGGTAAAAAAAACTTAAAGAAAAAAAACAAACTGTTTTGGTCTCTATAGCTATCCTCATTTATGACATCTGTATTTTTATATGACTCATCAGTTGAAAATATAATTAGGCAGGGAGTTAGAGGCAGAGTGAGGTACTGCAAAGAGGGTTGGCCAGAGCCTACACAGCGAGAGCAGCTAACCCGCTCTACAGAAAACCTACAGTATGGGTGACATCACGGAGGGTCTGTCCATTTATTTATACAGTCTGTGAGTGTGACAGATAAGGGGATTTGTTAATGCCTAAGGCCGCTCGCTGCCTGCCGTGAAAGCGGCAACTATCTCCTGTACCTGTCACGTTGGGGCTGCACATCTTCGCCAGCCTTCTCAGCGGGGTTCATGGAATGGTTGGGAGGTGGGGGGGGGGGGGAAATCACATTCTACGGTGTCGCTTCAGTGTCATTCAGCTGTCAAACCTGGCTGGTTGACAACTGACGGCTATTGGGCACTGAAGCCAACTTGTGTAATACGACACTGCTTTAAGCACAACCCTCCGTGGAATATCTGGCTGTGAGGAGTCTTTGTGTAAATCGGTGGGCTGTGAGTGGACATCCACGCTTTGACTGACAATGTAATTTCAGACATAGTCGGCTAACATACATTTACAGTCCTCCGTGTGTGTGTGTGTGTGTGTGTGTGTGTGTGTGTGTGTCTGTATACATGCCCGTCTCATGTTGTCAGGTTGCTGGGAACAGAGCGCACACGCAGAGCAGCGGTACACCAATCAACTTATTTTAATCAAACGTAGAGCCTCTACTCACAGGTAGGTATGTTCAAACGGAAACCGAAGAATATAGTCTCTGGTCTTTGTCCTGGGGCTTGTGCATGACTGAGCACAGAGCTGCTTTTGTGTACTGTTGGTGTGTTGGATGCAGGTAGCTTGCTCAGGGGCTACGCCCCTCATGGATCCTGACACATGTTTTGCTGGGTGTCCGCAATAGTGGCGTTGATACACATTATGAACCAAGAACCAATGGAACATTGAGCACAGTGTTCAAACAGGCCACAAAGTAAAGTTTAGCCTGGATTATCTATCAGCTAATCTCAACCAGATGACAGACCAGCTGATCGCTGCTTTACACGCATTGGCCAAATCATATAAGGCCCCTTATTTAAGATGGCTAAGCCCTCCCTTTCCTGACGCTTCCCCTGCAAGCCTCTTTGTGTCCCACCGCCTCCCCAAGCCCCTCTTTATGCTATGTCTGTCTTGGTCAATGTCTGTTGTCATTTGATGCTTGCTCTGTTCTGTAGCCTATGGAGGGTCTATTGCTGCTCTCTGTATGCGCATTGAAGGGCAGAGAGCTCCCAGAACAGAGCCATACTGCCAAATATAAATAAATGCAATGCAATGCAAATAAAATATTTTATTTTGACTAATAGTGTCCTGACTGAAATTTATTTCAAAAGTTTTTAAAGTCAGACTCAGAAAGTCACTGTATTCCTGGTTATCTCATTAAAATGAGGACAGAGGCCCAGAATGACAGTAGTATCGATGGGAACAATTGATTAGACTCGCACAAAAAAAAAGGAGAAAAAAGTGCAATTCATGGGTACAATCTCTCTCCCACTGTCTGCACAGGCCGACTCTCACAGACCCCCCACACTAATATTTACCTCCGTAATAAAAGTATTTGATGCGTGGATTGCACTAAATCAGAAGCCTGCTTCTGCCAGAGCAAGATATATAGCACTTCCCACAGCGACGAAGCTCATAGGGCCTTTATTATCGGCGTGGCAAAGATGCCACTAATCATGTGCGATTGTATGAATCCAAGCCTGAGCACAGCTAGGATCTAATCTACATTTTGCTTTGTATGCACAAATGCGTATAGCACAAATCCGTTGGTATAACAGACATGCCCAGAGAGCAAATCAAGGCTAATTACGTTTCTATATCTTTGAATTTCAAACGACTATCAACATTCCTCGTCATCGTCTTTCTGTTTTTGATTGTTCGTGTCAAGGTCTGTAGTGTTTCTGTAGGCTACGATACGTCGGTTGCACAGAAACGCCCGATGCAGATGTACTTCTCATTGGAATGGAAAACAAACCATGGAATACATCTGGCCGAGGAAGATGCGTTGAGCAGAGGTCAGGGAGTTACAGCTAGATTTCGCGGCGAGCGAAAATGTGGGGGGTAATCATTCACGGCCTATATGCTAATAGAGGGGCAACAGTAGCTAGCACCGAGGAGTTAGCTGCTGCCAAATGCACTGAGGGCAGGCTGAAGACGAGCCCTTGCCATCTGGGCAGCCCCAGGCGAGGCTGAAAACAACTCGTGCCTCCCCACCACCTCCCCGACTCAACACCTCCTCGCCATCCCTCTTTATAACCCGCCATAACTCAAGCTTATGCGCTCATTCTTCCCCATTTCTAATTCCTCTCTATTTTTTATTTTTTTGTATCCTTCTCTCATAGATTTATCACTCTTAATTATCGTAACTATGCTGCTTGATGCTCCAGCTTGTATCGAGCATATTTAATCTAGGTTTCATGCTAGGCTATTAGTTACACTCAACATGCAGAGGCTAATTGATTAAAGTAGGAGAGGCCTGTTCATTAGGAGCCGTGCGCGGATTTAACTGCAACGTTTACATGGAGGTAGCGAAGGATTGGGCAGACAGTGACGAAGCATGTTGCATTCAAATGTTCAGTGGAAACTCATCTCGTCGTCTCACTTCCTGTCTAAATAATGACATTTGCTGCGATAAACATTAGCGGCGCTACTGTAACTTTAATTTTTCTCTCGTTGTTCTCTTGTTGTTGTTGTTTCTTCGCAGTGCAGTCGTTTTCCAGCAGATAATATAACCTGATTAACATGGGGATTCTGGTGGTCGGGATAAATAGTTTTGCTTGGTGGGGCAACAAAATAGTGAAACAGATGTCTGTTTAAATGTCATGTTTGTCACTGATGCTGCAGTGACATTTCAATCCCCGAATTTTTACCTCTCGGATCTCTGCGTCGTGAGTCATTAGCGGGATCAGGTTGAGTCAGAGTTGCTGTTGTGAATAAATATGATCTAATTGATAGCTGACCTCCCTCACATTAACTAGCAAACAGAAACAGCAGCGGCGGCGAACGCACCACAGCGGCTGCATGTGTCCCGGAAGCCTTATCTTCGCCATCATCTCCGTGTTGGTTTCGCCGACCGTCTGCGCGCGTCCACCTACATATATCCTCCCAGGCAGGCCAGTGGCCGCGGATATTGATAATGGCGTCAGGGACGCTTGGCTGTTTGTCTTATTAGTCACACACGGCTGAGCCGCGACCTTTTCCGCCAAGCCCAGAGCTTCGGGCCGAGCCAAATCCCTTCACCGCCTCCCTCCCTCCTCCTCATCCATCCCTCTGGGAGACGCCACCTGACATTGCTCACCCCCGTGTTCGCTAATGTCAGCCCCTAGCCTGGCCGCAGAGGCCCAGCGGCCCCCCTCCTGCCACCCCCCCCCCCCCCCCCCCCCTCCTCCCCGGACATTGACATTGATCACATAGGAAGCCGCCTGGTTCAGAAGGTGGCAGGGTGCAGAGATGTTTGTGTGTGTGTGTGTGTTCAGGCCAGTTGTGACTATAAATAGACATCATACTTTGTGCCTACTGAGCATATCAAGACAAGTCATTGGTTGAGGTTCAAATGGCATAAAGTTTTTTTCTGATTGGCACGATAACATTTATTTAGAACAGGGGTCATGTGCATGTGAGACATAATAATTATTGCATCAGTACCATACTTGTAAGCATGTCTGGCAAGAGATTTTGAACTTTGTAAGCTTTCAACAGCTTGTTAAAATGATCATCTTAAAGTAAAACAGCTTCTTTGATAGAGGGGTCAATTTGTCCTTTTGAAGGAGGCATCCATGCCTCTCCTATGCGTGAGATATTTCACTGATGTTACCGCCAATATACCCCTGGTATCTGTGAAATGTACTTAGAACCGGCATTGTCAAGAGGAAAGTTTCCGAGAAGATGTGTAAGAATGAGGAACGACTGAAAGAAAGAAAATAAAAATAACATTGAGTAGACATCAAAGTCTATGATGATTACCGCGAAGCACACTAGCATTATATGCTAAATAATTTAGATTTACATTATTATATTCAAGGATAAAAGGGGTAAAACAGGCATTGCAAATAAATGGTTATTTATGCCGTGTGCTATAAGGCTTTTCATGGATATTACAACAAAATGTTTTGTGAAAGTAAAATGTACTTATTTATGAAACTGACCTTATTTAGAGCCCGTTAATGAAGAGGATGTCTTTATCGTTGATTTCCTCCCCAGACAAAATACGAATTGTAGGTAATAATGCTAATGTCGGCATTTTTATTAATGCGCTTTTTCACACGATTTATTTCAATTTGTATATGCCCTACCAGAAAGGCTGATTGCAAATGTGGTCAGAGAAGATGATAGGGTTGATTTCTATAATTGACATTATGCTTAGAATAACATGGTTTAAAAGAAAATATGTAATATGTAATACTTCCTGTACAAAATGTGAGCGAGCACTGAATGATCAGAGAGGCATAGGAAAGGAGTTCTGTAGACTGCTACTGTACATTTATGGCACTTTTCCATTGCTGGTACCAGCTCGCCTTGCCTCTACTCACTTTAGGAGCTTTTCCATTGCATAGTACCAGCTCAACTCGACTCAACTCGCCTTGCCTTTTTTGCTTTTCCATTGTGCAAAAGTTGGGATAGTACCTGGTACCAGGTACTTTTTCTAGTACCTGCTTTGTC